>CM035407.1:106052813-106107813 GCA_020310875.1 Ceratopteris richardii
AAAAAGTCAACACTCTCCACTGTTTTGAATTGAGTACTATTATTGTCGAGTTTGCACGCCTACATTGTGCTCATCCACTTGCATTTTGATCATCTTGTGCACATGCACACACACATAGATCTCAAATCTCTCTTTCTCTATACACATACATCTCTCTCTCTCTTGCATCTTGGTAAATAAATTGTGTACTCTCTCTCTCTCTCTCTCTCTCTCTCTCTCTCTCTCTCTCTCTCTCTCTCTCTCTCTCTCTCTCTCTCTCTCTCTCTCTCTCTCTCTCTCTCTCTCTCTCTCTCTCTCTCTCTCTGGCATCGTTCTTTGGCTTTGACAAGAGCGATCTGATAAATAACATCAATGTAAGTGATTTTTTTGTTCTTTATTAGAAATAGAGATAGAGAGAGAGAGAGATGAAAGAGAGAGAAAGATAGAGATACATACACACACATGCATACTCATGTATATGCATGCATGCATATTAAATACATACATACACACATGCATACATACATACACACACATATATACATACACACATGCACACATATACACATACATATATATACACATGCATACATGCACATACACATACACACATGTCACATATACATACACACATATACATGTTTTAGGGTTAGGATTTAAGGATTAGGGTTTTTGGCTTTTGCATACATACACACATGCATACACATATATACACATATCCACACATATACACATACACATATATATACACATGCACACACACATATGCATGTTTTAGGTCTAAGTCTTTAGGATTAGGTTTTCAGGGCTTTTACATTCATACACACTCGCATACACACATATAAAATACACACATATAAAATACACACATATACATACACATGTGCACACATATACACATACACATATATATACACATGCATACATGCACATACACATACACACACATCACATATACATACACACATACACACATATACATGTTTTAGGATAAATGTTTTAGGATTAGGGTTTTTGGCTTTTACATATATACACACATGCATACACACATATACACATATACACACATAATACATCTACACGTACACATATATATACACATGCATACACATATAGACACATATATGTCTTTTAGGTCTAGGATTAAGGTTTTAAGGATTTTACATACATACACATATGCATACACACATATACACATACATGTATATACACATGCATACACGCACATACACATACACACACATCATATATACATACACACATACACACACATCATATATACATACACACATATAAATGTTTTAGGATTAGGGTTTTGGGATTAGGATTTTTGGCATTTACATATATACACACATGCATACACACATATACACATATATACATATACACATATATATACACATGCATACACACATACACACATATACATGTTTTAGGTCTAGGTCTTTAGGATTAGGGTTTTAGAGTTTCTACATACATACACATATGCATGCACACATATACACATACATACATATATATATACACATGCATACATATACATACACATACAAACATGTCACATATACATGTTTTTAGGTTAGGATTTTAAGATTAGGGTTTTTGGATTTTGCATACATACACACATATACAAACATATACACATACACATATATATACACATCCATACACACATACACACATATACACATATACATGTTTTAGGTCTAAGTCTTTAGGATTAGGGTCTTAGGGTTTTTACATACATACACACATATACACATACACACACATATACACATGCACACATACACACACACACACACACACATATATATAAATATATATATATATATATATATATATATATATATATATATATATATATATATATATATATATATATATATATATATATATATATATATATATATATATATATATATATATATATATGCATACATGCACATACACATACACACATATACAAGTTTTAGGTCTAGGCCTTTAGGATTATAGTTTTAGGGTTTTTACATACATACACATATGCATACACACATATACACATACACACACATATACATCCACACACATAAATATAATTAAATATTTAAGAAATTATGGTTTTTGAATTAAATGAAATATATTTAACCAAATATATAAAAAATAGGATTTTAGGTTTAATATTAATATATATAATCAAATATATGTAAAAATTAAGAAAAAAAGTACATAATCAAATGTACTATGTATAATTAAATATATATAAGAAACTAGGTTTTTTAACTAAAAAATTAAAAATATATGATTAAATATATTAAAAATAGGATTTTAGGTTTAATGTTAATATATATAATCAAATATGTATAAAAATTTAAAAAAAAATAGAATATATATACTATGTATAATAAAATATATAAGATACTATGGTTTTTCAATTCAAATAAATATATATAATTAAGTATATAAAAATAGGATTTTAGGTTTAATATTTATATAAGTCAAATAAGGAAAAAAAAATAGGATTTTAGGTTTAATATTAGTATATATGATCAAATATGCTACCCATCATTAAATATATAAGAAACTTAGGGTTCTAAGATTAAAGTTAGTATATATAATTAGATATGTAAAAAACTAGGATTCTATGATAAATATTAGTATACATGAGCACCTCCACATATGTCCAAAGTGTGGAGCAAAAAGGTTTAGATAAGTCCTTGTGGCCAAAGCAGTCGCCGCAAAGGTTCTTCACCAGCTTCCTATCATTCCAAGAATTAAGAGCATGTTCATATGCAAATCCATAGGTCAATTAATTACATGGAATGTAAAGCGCAGGTCTACAGATCCTCCGTTGATTCTAATGCTTGGAAACACATAGATAGTAAGTGGATAGATTTTTTTAGAGAGACTCAAAATATAAATCATGGTACACGATGAGGTAATAGATGACATGTTGTACGAGGACGATGATCAAGAAGGGGCAGCCATACCAAGAGATCTAGAAGTCACCAATGTAGAAGTAGATATCCTCTACGTGTCAGATCTCATAGAGGATGCTAGAATGGAGGATTTATGAAGCAAACACTTGTACGTACTTTTTTTTGTTTTACTTATTTTACTACGTTTTTTTGTAGACTATTATTTTTCTATATTACCATTATTAGTGTATTCTAATTATTTGAGTTTTCTATTTGGAGGACTTGAAGGGACATGGGGCGGTCATTTCATGGGAGCATATACAATGAGGTAATCTTTTGAACTTGGTTTAGTGTTTTTTAGTTGTTTATTAGTCGTTGTTTAGTTGTTTTTTATAAATATCATGTCAATTTGTCTCATTTCATGAATGTGCTTTGTCGCAAGATTATAAATATAGATGTTTTGATCCCTCTGGGCATGTGTATGGCGGTGGTGTGCCACAATTTTGTATTTGTCTCATATATGGCAGTGGTGCACCACAAATTTATATTTGGTTCATATATGGCAGTGGTTTGCCACATTTTGTATTTGGCTCATATATGGCAATGGTTTGCCACATCTTGTATTTGGCTCACATATGGCAGTGGTTTGCCACACTTTTATACATGGTTCATTTATGGAATATATATCTCTTTTGTACATGGTTCATTTATGAAATATTCTTTTGCACATGGTTCATTTATGGAATATCTCTTTTGTACATGGTTCATGGTTCATTCTGCTCCTCCATATCTCTTCTATGTTCAACAATGTGTTTTGCTTTATAAAATCATGTTTTGGTTTCTGTTCATATAAACCCTAAATCAAAACCCATTAGAGTACATGTCATATGTACTTAGTTTTTTTTTGGCAGAATATATTGTCATTTTCTACACAAGAAAATTGTCATGTTGCATTGTCATGGTGCTGCATCAAGAGACAACACTTTGCCCAAAAAATTTGTAGATATGGTTGTTGGTATAGGCACTTGTATGAGCATCAGTATGCATAGTGACATATCGACAATTTTGCCCAGAGACATATTGATGCTTATACTGGCGATTTTCATACCAACGCACATACCATCGCTTATACCGTTGGTTTGTAGGTCAATACTGACACCTATATCGATGAATATATATCAGTGCCCATACCGATGCTTATAGCAATGGTATTGGGGAGGTATTGATGTGTATACCAATGTCCATATTGATGCTTATACTAGTGTTATTGTACAATGCATATACTGACGTTTATACTGACATGAAATAAAAATTGCACCCATGTATTTGCGCTAGTCTAAGGCCCGATATGCCCCTCATATATTGTAGTGAATGAAAATTGTTGTTTGATTGTATGTCATTCTAAAGTTAGAGTCTTTTTTAATCTCTATTTCCATTAGATTTCGACCAAATGGGAAACAAAGGGTTGGGGTTTTGAAGTTCTAACAAAACGCAAGGTGTAACAAATGAGGAAACTTATAATCTCCTTTTCATATCAAAAAAGAAGCGTTGAATGTAAAAGAGAAATGAAAATCATGTATCAGATGGTGGCCACTCTCCCCCCATGATATGCATGAGACAGCCATGCATTTATATCGAAAGAGAGAGAGAGATAGAGATAGAGAGAGAGCGAGAGAGAGAGAGAGAGAGAGCGAGAGAGAGAGAGAGAGAGCGAGAGAGAAAGAGAGAGAGACGACCACTCCCCAACCAAATTTGTAACTCGTCCCACCTCAATTAATAATGAGAGGGAGGGAGAGTTATGCCCCCCCCCATTTGAAATGCGCATGTATGGCCAAATCTATATAGAGCTTTGAAGCTCATTTGTGTGAGAGAAAAAGCATCCAATGCCCAATGAAATTTGAAATTCACAACCAACTAAAGTGAATTTCTTTTGTTTTCTTGAAAATGAAGAGGGGGAGGGAAAAGAGAGATTACTACCATCTCCTACCCAAGGCAATCACTCAAATCAAAGATGTCAACGGTGGAAAAGTGATGCTAGAGGTGGGTGCATGGAGGTGTGTGTGTGAAAAAGAAAAGACAAGGGGATTAGATGCAGATCTTACGAAAATCAAAGAAAACAACTAATCCTGAAAAAAAAATGAAATAATTTAAATCACACTCACAAGTGCCAAGGCGCATCAGTTGAAGTGCGGACAACATCATGAACTTGAAGAAACCAATGGTTGAAGGTCGAACATCTCCGAAAATCGTGCCAATTTTTTTGCTTATGGGATTATTTGACCCTAACTATCTTACATGGAAGCAAGGGATGTCTAGAAGTTAGTCTACACACATTATGAGGCATACCACACATGCTCATCATTAACAAATGCCTCGAAAGCACATGCAATCATGAGACAAATTGAACACGCCCTCATGCAAACCCTAGCTAATGTCCATAAACAAAAGGCAAACTCCGACCACACAAGGAGGTGCGATGAGCAACAAGTGAAACTTTCATCCCAAATGATCTTACATCAAATGGAGGCCGTGAGGCTTAGGCCAAGGGATCGCATTTACAAAAAGAGCTCTTCCTTTTATAGATGAGGAGAAGGGATACATAAAAGGAACATGTCGTCAAAAGACCACATGTGCAAATTCAAAAGGAATGTTACACTATGGCAGTTGGAGGTTATGGAAGTTGAAAAGAGAAACTTCCAAATACATGGAGATTTGGCATGCACGTATTCCAAAAGTGGCCATATCTTTGGGTATCAAAAATAAATTATTTTCCAAAAAAATATAAAAAGAAATGAACTAAGCCAAGAGAGGGTTTCCATGTGAATATATCAAAAAGTAAATAACGGTGAGTTTCCATGGGAAACCCATACAAAACAGGTAAATATGGAACCGCCACTAAAGCCTCTTTGCCATCAAGTTGCCCCCACTTCAAAGGGGCCTCCATATCCACATGTACATCCATAGAATAGCTCCATGTACCTCCATCACCACATGTGGAGGCCAACATAAGTGCCACTTGAAACTTATGTGTTATATCTCTACTAGCGAGAAGCTCGCACCTCTCATATGTAACAGATGTACATCCATAGAATAGCTCCATGTACCTCCATCACCACATGTGGAGGCCCACATAAGTGCCACTTGAAACTTATGTGTTATATCTCTACAAGCGAGAAGCTCGCACCTCTCATATGAGAAGCTCACACCTCTCATATGAAGATGACCTTGATGGGACCCCCTTTGGAGATCCTCATGCAGTGTTCTTCACCCACCTTCTTGAAATTATATATGCATCAACCTAGAATTCATTATCAACCCAGGGGCTATTTTTGTTTCCTCTATTAGTCTAGGGAACAAGTCAATAGAAGTCTAAGCAAATGAAATGCTCTATCTATAGTGTAATTCTAGTTTTGTTTTATGGGATCCTAGCTTTCACCCTCTCAATGATAAACAAGATAGACTCCCTTTCTCGATAGAACTTCCTAACCTTCCCCTCTAATGATATTATCCCATCTGTGATATTGGTAAGTAATTAGAAAAAGTGTTCATTATTAAGGAGATGCATTGATAAACCGTTAATGGAAATACTAAATACTAGGTTGATATAGAGCTCAAGAAAATATTGGTGTACACTTTTGAACTTCTTGATGAGCTTGAAAACATTGACCATATCTAGCATACTTCTTATAAAAACCTCCCATGTGCTTGCCTGATCTATCATTGGGTTAGGAATTATGTAAAAGAATGCCCACTTAAAAGAAAAAATGCCAACTCTAGATATGATAAGAACCAGACTAACATACCAATTGATCAAAAAAGCTTGACTATTGTGAAACCTAAATCTTCTTAGAATCCTCTCCCTCAATCTTTCCCTAGAACGAACACTAATTCAAATAGATCCAACATTCTCACTGCTCATGGAGAAGTCCCTAGTTTGAAAGGTGGCCCTTAGAAAAATTTAAAAATCCAAAATATTCAAATTCAGTGACATGAACAATAAATTTTTAGAAGCAGATTCCAAACTTAAAACCTATTAGATAGACACTCAAGGTCTTTCCCTATAACTGTTAGGGTACAGAAACTTGCTTAAGGACAAAGAGATTAAAATTGGTCTCTCTACCCTCTTAGAAATGCCTCAACTTATATGTATCTAGCGGATTAAGCCTCAAGGTCCTACTTTAGAGTTTGGGCATCATCAAAGTTTTTCTTTGATACTTCAATAACCATCCCTAGGGTAGTGATTGTACTTGTGTGGATGTTCACATATCACTTCACAAATTTGTTATTGTTCAATCTATTGATTCGAACAATTCTTGGATATCTATCTCAATTGAAGTCCCTTTTTTTGTTCAATTGTTTCTTTTAATGTCCCTAAAAATGTTAGCCAAAGATTCCATGCTTGAAATCAAATTGATACTATCCCTAGTGATCTCATCCTTGTTTGGGATTTCAAAATGTTTGAGCATCTCAAAGACAAATAAAATAGGCTAGGAGGAAATTATCACTGATCAAGAGGGATCACATTATGAATCTCTAAAATCTCACTTTGGTATGGAAGATGTCAATAGCTTGATTGGCTTTACTTGGTTCGACAATCAAACAAATAATAACTTCTACATTGTTAAGATGGATAGCTATTATGTATCATACGGTATTTGTGTAAATTATCACCTGAGAGTGTCAAAATTCCAAAACATTGTTGCACTAGATCATTCTCCCATTTTTTCTAAGTTTGGGTCTAATTAAAAATAATTTTAGGCTTGTCAAGATTCATATTGCTCAATTACTTCTTAACTTTTAGCTTGGTATGGATCAAATTGGACACTTCCTGAGGATGATTACTTCTCCTCAGGATTTGTCTTCCCTTTAGAAGTGGTCTTATGTTGTTTAGAAGTCCACAAGTTATCAAACACAAAAGATCAATCAAGGAGCAGCATCAAGCTCAACATATTAAACTTACAAGGTATTGGGAGGAGGCTCTCAAATGTTGAGATATCAAGCTCAACATGTGATGATCCAGGGTGACACGTATCAGTTTTTTTGTTTCTGTGACATGTATAGTGGTCACAGCCGTATATGTCATGGATACTTCATTGAGCTTTATTAGATTTATCTACCGAGAGTGATGTCACGTTTGTTTCTTGCCAACTCACTCATTCACGAGCATTAGGTTTTTCCTTATGTATTGGACTTTATATATTGCACTTGTTGTATTCTTGTTTTTTAGGTCATTCTTGTACATTCTTTTTTATGTAATAGAAGAAGAAGAAGATCATTCTTCCTTGCCTCAATCAATTTGTGTGCTTCTCTTTGATTGTGAGAGTGTTTGTGTGAGCTCTCTTCCTTATCTCCTTCCTCATGACATGGTATCAGAGCCAGCATGGCTATAGAGAGCTCGTGGAGAAGGCGATGGTGAAGAGTATGCAGCAAGGCATGGAGAAAATGCGATTTACAAATGACCTCCATTTGCTATGAACTCACTTCTAGAATTTTAAAGCTATGGTGGAAAAGAAGATAGGAAAGTATATTCAGACATTAAGGTCTGATGGAGGAGGTGAATACAGTTCAAATGAGTTCAGCAATTTTCTAAAAATTCATGGAATTTGAAGTGAGTTTTCATGCAGGTACACACCACAACAGAATGGCATTGCTGAACGTAAAAATAGATATATTGCAGAAATAGCAAGAGCCTTGATGGCTGAGAAGAATATGCCTCATTGTTATTGGCAGAAGCTATGCATACGGATGTATACATTGTGAACAGAACTCCAACTACTGTTGTACATCAAGTTACACATGAAGAAAAGTTCACAGGTAAAAAGCCAAACTTATCACATATGAAAATTTTTGGTTGTATTGCATATGTACATGTTCTAGATGAGTTGAGGACGAAGCTTGATCCAAAAGCAGAAAAATGTGTCTTCATTGGATACTCCCTTGAGCAAAAGGGATATAAATGTTATAACCCACTCACACGACAAGTGAAGGTGAGCTGAGATGTGGTATTTGATGAACTGTCAAATTTCTATGCAAATGCCAAAGAAGGACTGAATCTTGAACCAAATGACAAAGAAAATGCTAAAAAATCAAGTGCATAATCTCGAGCTTTGAGTGGTCCGAATGCATCACCAAGCAATAGTTCCAACTCAAATCCATGGAGTGGAAGATTGGGTGGAAATTTCAGTCCAGCAAATTCATCAAATACATCCAAGAAAGGTAAAGAAAAGCTTTCTACTGGTCATAAAACATGTGCAGGTTTTGAAGACATTGATGGAGATTCAAGCGGTTCAGAAAAGAGTCTTGATGAGGAACTTGTATTGCCCTCTGTGAAGCCTCCAGGAGTTAGAAAGGCACATGCACATGATACAAGGAGAAGTGACCCAGGACCAAGAAGATCTGGGAGGATGCGGAATTCAATGCAACGATTGACATATGATAGTTACATGGCTCGTCATTGTGCCTAAATGACAAAGGTAATACAAGATGCTGAACCTTCTTGTTTTGAAGATGCAATTGGAAATGCAGATTGGGAAAAAGCTATGGATGAGGAGATGGCTGCACTTTATGGAAATGATACATGGAAGTTGGTTCCATTGCCCCAAGGAAAGAAACACATAGGCTACAAGTGGGTTTACAAGGTAAAGCACAATGTTGATGGTAGCATAAGCATGTATAAAGCACGTTTGGTAGCAAAAGGATATGCACAAACGTATGGCATTGATTATGAGGAAACATTCAGCCTTGTAACTAAAATGTCTACTATCAGAATACTTGTTACATTAGCTATAGCAAAAGGATGGACTTTGCATCACATGGATGTGAAGAATGCTTTCTTACATGGTGAGTTACAGGAAGAGGTATCCATGGACCAGCCACAAGGATATAAAGATTCAGAGTATCCAGAATATGTTTGCAAGTTGCAAAAGGCTTTGTATGGGTTGAAGCAAGCTCCTCATGCAAGGCATGCAAGGATTGTTGATTGCTTAACCACCATTCAGTTTTCTATGTGTGATGCAGATCATTCACTATATGCAAGGAAGGGTGATGATGGCATCACGATTGTGGCTATTTACGTTGATGAATTGATTGTAGGTGGTGATAATGAAGAAAGCATCAAAGAGGTAAAGCAACTTCTTATGCAGGAATTTGACATGAAAGATCTTGGTGTGTTGCGCTATTTCTTGGGCATTGAGTTTATACATACAGAAAAAGGTATATGGATGTCGCAAAGGCAATATGCCTTGAATATGGTGCAAAAGTATGGTATGGCTGATTGTAAGCCAATTTCTATGCCATTAGATCAAAACTTGAAGTTGGATACTACATCAGGTGACGCATTGGAAAATGCTACTATGTACAGGAAAATTATGGGAAGTCTTATACATCTCACAATTACAAGGCCTAATTTAAGCTATACTGTTGGACTTGAAAGTCAATTTATGCAGGTTCCTAGGAAGCCACATTTGAATGCCCTAAGGCACACTCTACGTTATGTGAGTGCTACTTTGGATTATGCATTGTTTTATGAAGCTGGTGTAGACTTGCAGGTTCATGGATACACTGATGCAGATTGGGCTAGTAAAATTCTAAATGGAAGATCTACTAGTGGCTTTCTATTCTCACTTGGGAGTGCAGCTATTACATGGAATAGCAAGCAGCAACCCATTGTTGCTTTGTTGAGTACAAAATAGAGGTGTTGCAATGGCAGCATGTGAGGCATCATGGCTGGAGATGCTACTTGCAGATTTAGGTGTGGAAGTGCAAAAGTCTATCACTATCTATTGTGATAATCTTAGCAGTATAAAGTTCGCACGGAACCCTGTTTTTCATGCTAGAACAAATCATATCAAGGTACATTATCACTTCATTAGAGAGAAGGTATTAGCAGGTGATATTGATCTTGTTTATGTGAGAGCAGATGAGCAGGTTGCTGATATTTTCACTAAAGCACTTGGAGCAGAGAAGTTGAAGAAGTTTCGGAAGATGCTTGGATTAGAGGACATGGTGCTGAGCTTGAGGGGGAGTGTGGAGATATCAAGCTCAACATGTGATGATCCAGGGTGACACGTATCAGTTTTTTTGTTTCTCTGACATGTATAGTGGTCACATTGATATATGTCAAGGACTTCATTGAGCTTTATTAGATTTATCTATCGAGAGTGATGGCACATTTGTTTCTTGCTATCTCACTCATTCGCAGACATTAGGTTTCTCCTTATGTACTGGACTTTATATATTGCACTTGTTGTATTCTTGTTTTTTAGGTCATTCTTGTACATTCTTTTTTATGTAATAGAAGAAGAAGAAGAAGAAGATCATTCTTCCTTGCCTCAATCTGAGTGTGTGCTTCTCTTTGATTGTGAAAGTGTGTGTGAGCTCTCTTCCTTATCTTCTTCCTCGTGACATTAAATTGGGTATTGAGCATCAACCTATCAAATTCAAGAAAAGCATTAGGGCACTTGGTACCATTGAAGCCAAACACATTGTCTAGTACTTCAAGATGAAGTGGGAAGAAGTTGATGACATTGTCTCTAAAATTAGATTTTTTATTTACTTCAAAAAAACAATACTCGAGATTTCAATCCTAGCCTTGTTATTTTTTATGCAGTGCTACATGCGCAAAGTGATCATCAACATTTTTTTCTACTTTTCCACCACATCAATTTCTCTTCTCTAGGTAAAAGGAATGAGGACTCATTATGCAATTGGACCTTCATTTCCATTTGCAAGAAGGCTATGGTCCCCAAGGAATTGGCTAACTATCCTAATTGACCTGCTAATCTCTAAGAGTTCCAAGAAGGCATCAATTCCATCCCAAGTAACAAATTTCTTGGTTTCGATGGCATGCATCATAAGTTCTTCCAATACTTCTCTAAATATTTTTCTCCTCTCCTTCCCAACATTTGGAGACACACAATCAAATACAAATCACTCCCCAAAGTTATCAATCATTGGGTTATCAAGCCAATACAAAAAAGGGAGACAAACGAGATATTAAAAATTACCACCCCATTATATGTACAAATGTCATCTATAACATATATGCAAATTATTTATAATTCTCTTTCCTATTAGACACAATACTATTTTGGATGACCAGATGCTTTTATCAAATGCTGCTTCATCTTAAACATCATTTTCACCCTTTGGGAAGGAATCAACCAAGGTGCCTAGTCTAATAAGGAGTTTAAATTTTTTTTTAATCAACTTTAATAAGTTTTATGACAAGAGTGAGCGGGATTTCATTATCGAGTTCCTCTTTGACCTTGGATTTGGCAAGGGATTCATTCTCTTTTTGGTAATGCCTCTAGTATGGTTGTAATTAATGGAATGCTCACTTCTCCTTACATCCTTAAAAGGATGGTTGTCATGTCCCCCCCCCCATCCTTTGACATTGCCTATGATGCCTTGGGCTGGATTATCACATATGTTCATGAACATCATAGTATATGGGGTATCACTCTTCCACTGAATGATCAACAATTATTTCTTCAGGATTGTTACTATATTCCAATAGTGATGTGTGTGAGCACTTAGGATTATCAAAGAACTTTTTTCCCTCTTTAGGATTCTTCTTTCCCCCACCTTATATATATCCCTATAACCCTAAATGACCTCTTATCTTGGTGCAATTCACACTTAGTAATACATTCTTTGTTATACTACTAAGCTTTTCCTTCTTCCATGTGTTGCTTATATGCATTCTTGATTCCCAAAACTCCAATAATTGGTATATAGTAGGTCCTTGCTTCCTGAGGCATGTCACAGACACGTTCCCAATCACTTCCTCAAATTTCCACAAAATTTAGTCAGCATACTTAGGGTGGTGTATACTTGAACACAAATCTTTAGGGAGATTTTCATAGCTCAAAATTTGATTTTAACACTATCTTAATGACCATGAAAATGATTTCTTTCTTCTATGCTAATTCTTGTTTAGGTTTCTATACACCAATACAAGCATCCCAAACTTTGATACAACTCTTGAGGATCTCCCTTTTTTATTCTCTTCAACATTTTTTGGAAACAATCAAGTTTTCACATCAAGGTATAGTGATCAACCATGGCTCAAAACAACGATGAATTTTTCATGTTGGTTATTGAGGATAACTCGGACGGTTCCAACTACCCATTCTGGGAATACATGATGCAACATGTATTGTTCACAAAGGGATTATGGAATATTTTTTAGGGTGTTGATATATGTCTAATCACAACTAAAAATACTCAAAATGTAGCTTATGGAGGTCGTGTTGAGGATGTCATGGGTTCCAAATTTTGTTGTAGTCCTACTTCAAGTCCTCCTGCAACTCCAATTTGTTAAATGTTATGTTTTTTTTTAGTGCAAGCTCAAGCATGTGTTTCACTAAATAACTTCATTTGAAGGCTTTTGAACCTTAGGAAAGTCAAAGCACATGTTTGAAGGTGCAAATTTATCCAAAATTAGGCATTGAACCACCACCAAAAGACACTCCAATGAAGAGACAAAGTCACAAGGTAGCTGAAGAGACAAGGATGGCATGTGAAGAGACATGGAGGACATATGAAGATTCATGGAAGGTTTTCATGGCTATTTAAGTACCATCCAAGCTCATTCTAAGTGTATGTGGATGGTACAAAGTCGGGATGCTGGTTATACATGTGCCATTGAGCCATTGTATGTCGTAAGAGTTCATATTCTCTTGTATATCTCTCCTACCCTTTCCAAAGGGTGTTGAATTTATAGAGTAGCCTGTTAAGACTTCATTTTCTTTCTCTAGGAAGCTTCATTTTCAGAGTTCTTATACTTAATGGAAGCTTATATAGCAACAATCTTATGTACAAAAGGGTTTTGATAAATTTTTCTTTTATTGTGAGTCATAGTTATTTGTTTCTCTACTGGTTTATCCCATAACTTGAAAGGAAAACTAGTCTACCTTGTGTGACTGAGTTGACTAGCCTGCAAGTGTCAAACTCTTGTCATTGATATCTCATTGCAACACACTGAGTTTCTAGTTTATGTGGTTAAAAAGGTTTTTCAAGTGGATTTGGCAATTCGGATTTATATCAGTTTTAGTGAGTATTGGTCTAAGAGCAGCTTGGTCTTGGGCAGGGTCCAAGCTTCTTGTTGTGCATTTGGAGGATAAATCTTCCATGAGTGGTATCAGAGCACCTTGAATACATCAAGTTGAGTGTAAGAATACTTGAACTGAAGCAAGACAAAAAGGTGAATTACTTGATTACATCAAGGGGGGCATCTAGAGGAGTTCTCGTCATCAAAGGAGTAAAGCTATCTGCAGATTCTACAGAGGTAACACACGCCTAGTTTTATTATGGCTGATAATTCCAATGCTATTGAGAAGCTTGAGAAGGACAACTACCATCCTTGGAGGTTTAGGATGCTCAATTTCATATTAGCAAGGATCTAGGTGGCATCATTGATGGATCAGATGTCAAGGTAGTACCATTGGATCCAATGGCACCTACCATAGTTTAGTTGAAGGCCATGAAAGATTGGAGATCAAAAACAAAAAGGTAATGTTCATGATCTCACAATTTTTTAGTAATACCATGATTGGATATATTCAATCAATGCAGACAACCATGGACATGTGGGATTACTTGGAGAGGATTTTTACAACAAACACCAAATCTAGGAAGGTGCAGCTCAAGAATGATCTTAAAAACCTCAAGAAGCCAGGTAATCTATCAATCTATGAGTACATTATGAAAGCCAGAAACATTATGGATTCCCTTGCACCAAAGATACCTAAGTGGATGATGATGACATAGTGGCCTATTGTTTAAATGGTCTCAAAGAAGATGAGAAATGCACACTATTCACTTCTTTGTATGCTAGAGAGAACATGTTTGACCTTGATCAACTTACCACACTCATGATCAATGAGGAGATGCTTCAAGGAGGAAACAAAGGTAAAGGTTCTCAATCTATGATATATGAAGGAAATATAGGAAAAGTTAGGGGCAAAGGAAGAGGCAAAGGAAGGAAAAATCAGCCAAAACATATGAATGAAGATGAAGCTAGCACATCCTATGCCAAAGGCAAAGGAAAGAATCAAATAGGTAGAGGCAGAGGTGGTTACAACAATCAAGGCAAGAGAGATGAGTGCTATTCATGTGGAAAGCAAGAACATTGGGCCAATGAATGCCCTTCAAAGAATAATCAATGTAACTATGCTTCTAATGAAGGTAATGACCAAGTGTTAGCCATGAGCCATGTCTATAGGGATCATTTGCAGGAAAAAGATGAAAAGTGGTACATAGATAGTGGTTGTAGCAACCACATCATATATGACAAATAGTTTCACTACTTTTTAGGTTCCTAAGGACAAAGGGTGTGTTGAGACAGATGATAATACTGAGCATGTCATTAGACATATTGGAGACATCATATTTCAAAATGGCAACAAGAGCACTACACTTAAAGAGGTATTGCATGTTCCCACTATTGCCAAGAATATGGTTTCACTTGGCTAGATGGTAGAGAAAGGTTACCAAGTTAAATTCAATGACAAAGGATGCTTCATAGAAGACCCAAAGAATGGCTTCAAGCTCATTGCCAAAGGTAAAAGGCAATTGAGGATGTTCACGCTTGGATTCAAGGCAGATTCTAGTAACTATATAATCATTGCATGTGGCTCATCTAAAATTTTCAACTCTTGATCTATGGCACAAAAGAATCGGCCATCTTAATGTTGAGACGCTCAAGAATATGCAGAAGAGTTTTTAGAGGACTTCCAAGCTTCAGCACACCTAAATTGCATGCGGTATATGAAGCATGTCAATTTAGGAAGCTAACTAGGAGGCATTTCAAGCATCAAGCTATGTGGCTCCTAGGGTTATGGATTTGGTCCACACACATGTATTGGGACCTTCAAGGAGCCATCAAATGTAGGTAAAAGATACTTTGTAACATTTATTGATGATTTCTCTAGAAAGATTTGATTGTATGCCATCAAACACAAGACTGATGTGTTTGATACATTCAAAAGGTTCAAGGCACAAGCTGAGAACGAAACAGGCCACAGGATCAAAAATGTTAAGATCAAATGGTGGAGGAGATTACTTCTCTAATGATTTTACCAAGTTCTTACAGGATCAAGGGATAAAGAGGCAATATACATGCAAGTATACCCCTCAACAGAATGGTATTTGTGAAAGAAAAAATAGATGCATGTTAAATGAAATGAATGGTCCATTTACAAGTTGATGCAGCAAATACAGATTCTAACCTCGTGAATAGGATTACGACATCAGGAGTTCATGATGCTACTCCAGATGTGGTTTATTACCAAAGGAATCTTGACTTGTAACATCAAGATTTTTGGATGTGTATGCTATGTCCATGTACCTCACGAGGTGAGGGAAGGTAAGATGGATGCTAGAGCAAAGAAGTGCATCTTTATAGGTTAATATACGAAACAAAAGGGGTATAGATGTTACAATACCATCACAAAGAAGCTCAAAGCATCAAGGGATGTGGTATGTGATGCACTTAAGCCATATTATGAACCGCTTAATGCATTTCCGGTTGAAGATATTAAGCAAGTAGAAAAATTCTATGAAGAACCAAACCAGGTTAGCACAAGTTTGAGTGGCCCCTCCACTTCAACTCCATCAAGGAGTCCTTCACCACTCAAAGGAAAAGAGAAGGAAGGTGAACCAAGCTCAGCATGCAGCCACAACCAATATGATAAGGGTAATGTGGTAAGGGACTTCAATTCTAGTGAGGATGAAGATGATTTTGAAGAGGTAGTGACTCCAAATGTGAAACAAAAGAAAGTATTCTACCATAGGTAATGAGAGGAGGTGAGAGAGGGTTAAACACCATATTCAAATGCTAGCATATGATAGCTTCAATGCTAGGCATTATGTTTTTATGTCTCAGGTTGTGAAGGACAAGGAACCATGCACATATGAAGAAGCTTGTCAAGAAAAGGTATGGATAAATGCAATGAGAGAAGAGATGGATGCTCTTCATGAAAATTAGACATGGGAACTTGTACTTAGGAAAGATGACATGAAAGTGGTCACAAATAGGTGGGTCTACAAGATCAAAAGGAACTCTAATGGGTCCATAGCCAGGTATAAAGCTAGACTTGTAGCTAAGGGTTTTGACATTAAAGCTTCTAAAAGGTGGAAATTGTCCCAATTAGACATTAAGGATGCTTTTCTAAATGGTGATCTTGAAGAGAATGTTTACATGCAACAACCCAAGGGATATGAGAACCTTTGTATGCATACTCAAGAAAGCTTTGTATGGATTCAAGAAAGCACTAAGGGCAGGGAATCAAAGTCTTGTTGACTACCTTATTAGATGTGAATATGCAACAAGTGATGATGATCCTTCACTCTATGTAAAAAGGCTTGATGAGAAGTTTGTGTACATATGCATATATGTTGATGATTTAATCATAATAGGCGATGATCAAGGATATCAAGGCCTAATTGGGCAAGGAATATAAAATTTTAGATTTTGGTGTGCTAAAGTACTTCTTAGGCATTGAGATTGTATATGCCAAGCAGGGTTTGTATCTTATGCAAAGGAAATACTTACTTGATTTGCTATATAGGTTTGGTATGAGTGGTTATAAGCCATTGAGACAACCAATGGATTGCAATGTCAAGTTGAGGAAAGAACAAGGTGATAAGCTCAAGGATGAGCATGTGTATAGAAGTTTGATTGGGTCTTCAAATTATGCTATCATTACTAGACATGATCTATCTTATAGTGTTGGAGTGCTCTCATAATTCATACATGCACCCACACTTGATCACTTGAATGCAGGTAGAAGGATTCTAAGGTACATCAAAGCTACAATCGACGAAGGCCTCTATTATGCATATGATTTTGATTTGAAACTAAAAGTTTATGTAGATGTTGATGGGTCATCTCCAAGGATGATAGAAGGAGTACCTCAGGATACATAGTGATGCTTGGGAAGAGTTGTTTATCATGAATGTCAAAGAAACAACCCACAGTTGCATCTTCCACAAAGGCAGAATATAGGGCTCTTGCTCAACTCACATGTGAGGTAATGTGGTTTAAAAAAGCTCTTAAAATATTTGGATATTCAAGTTGGCATTGTCTCATTGCTTGGAGGTAATATATCAAGCATCTACCTTGCAAAGAATCTAATGTGCCATGCTAGGAGCAAGCATATAGAAGTGTCTTACAATTTTATAAGAGAAAAGATTGTGGATAAGTAGGTGGATATTCATCATGTCAACACCAAGGTGAAAATTCCAAACCTTCTTACAATGTTCTTGGATGTAAAGAGGATGGAAAAGCTCAAAGGCATGACAAGTATGAAGGAACCAACCTCCACACTTGAAATCAAAGAAGTTTGAGCTTGAGGGGAGTGTTAAAAGTTATGTTTTTTTCTAGGGCAAGCTCAAGTATATGTTTTTCACTAAATAACTTAATTTGAAAGTGTTTGAATCATAGGAAAGGCAAAGCACACGTTTGAGGCAAAACTGTATCCAAAAGGAGGCATTGAACCACCAAAAGATGCTCCAATGAAGAGATAAAGTCACAAGGTAGCCGAAGAGACAAGGAGGGCATGTGAAGAGACATGGAGGACATATGAAGAGTCATGGAAAGCTCTCATAGCTATTTAAGCATCATCCAAGCTCATTCTATGTGTGTGTGGATGGTAGGAAATTGGGGTGCTACTTATACATGTGCTATTGAGCCATTGTATATCATAGAAGTTCAAATTTGCTTGTATATCTCTCCTACCCTTTCCAAAGGGTTTTGAATTTCTATAGCATCATGTTAGGACTTCCTTTTCTCTCTGTAAGCTTCATTTTTACAGTTCTTATACTTGTTAGAAATCTCATAAAGCAAAAAAGACATATCCAAAAGGGTTTTTCTAGATTCATCATGTACTATGAGTTATAGCATTTCCATTCTCTATTGGTCTATCCCAAAACCTGAAAGGAAAACTAGTATATCTTGTGTGGCTGAGTTGACTAGTATATAGGTGTCCAATTCTAGTGACTCATAGCGCATTAGAAAGCTTTTAGTGTCTAGTTTCTGTGGCTAAAAAGGGTTTGTCAATTGGATTTGGGAATTCTGAGTTATATTAGCTTTAGTGAGTATTGGTCTAAGAGAAGCTATGTCTTGGACAGGCTCCAAGCTTCTTGTTGTGCATTTGGAGGAGAAATCTTCCATCACAATTTCCACTCTCTCAGATAACCACCAACACTCATAACCATTTTAGAGAAACTTTGATGGGATGGCAAAATATCCATAGGCACGTACCTTGATTTCTTTATCTATCAAGCATGCCATCATTCCTGATATTCCCTCATGCAATACAAAAAAGGATGTTTTGGGATGATCTTGCCACACTATCTTAAGCAATAAATGAGTCTTGTTCTTCCTGTCTTCAAATATTCTAGAGAGTTTCATATGAATTAAGGTGATTTTGGACAAGTTTCTCACAAAGATCAAAGATTTGAATAAGTAGTTAATTAGTGCAAATGAACTATTTCTAAGTAGTTCAATTTCACTATCAATGATCCACCTTATGTTTTCTCACCTCTTTTGCCTTTCTGCTTGGATCATAATATTTGGGAGTCCTAGTTGCATTATTATAGTATTGGATGAGACCTATAGCTCTCTAAAGGTTTACATCATTTGCTGCTAGTTATGGTTAGTAACTCTAATCATGTGCAAGGGGTAATAATTACCTAAAGTGTGATAGAGGGTTTACATTTGGGCAATCATTTGTGTAGTGATCCTTCACCTCTAGATAATTCCTATAACGTTGCATCCTTAGTTAAAGAACATTTCCTTTGGAAGTACCTCTCTTTGTTGCATCTAAAACACATTATTGGTTGTTGTGACCTAGTCTATCAAACATGTTTATTCTTTGGCTCATTAACATAATAGGTAGAGGTAGTTGGGTAGGGACGTTACCTAAGGAGAGAAGAATGATTGATCCTCACACATTGCACCATTGGATTCTTATTTGGAATCTAGCTTAGAATTTCTGATCCCTTTAGGAGGTGATAGTATTTGGCTTCATTTCACCCCTTCCCACATGCTTACATAGAATGAATTGCACTTCTATAGAGGTTGTGCACCACATGCTTGTGTGTACCTCTTTGATGGCCTTGAGTTCTTCAAGTTTTTATCTTGATTGCGTAATCTCATCAAGTTCTTGCTTGAGAATTACCTTTTCTTCTATGAGAACCTTTTTTACTTTTAATGATTCTAGCTCCTTTTGTAGCTAAGAGATAAGTGTGTAGGTAGGAGATTTCTGTCATTAAGGTTAGGCCCAAAATATATCCTTGCTTCCTTGATTCTAATTGTAGTTTATGTAAATTCCTTGAGGGAATCATCAAGTTAGAGGACCTCTTGAAGATTCTTTTGAGATGAATTTGGTAGACCTTTTCTACCCATTTCATGGTCATAAAATCCCCAATGTTCTCAGGTGTTACCATCAAAGATCATGTTTTTTCCATAATCTCTAAAACGGTATATCTGGTGTGTAATACCCTTTCAACAAAATAACTTGAGAAAAAGATCTTTGTTAAATCTAGGTTCAGAATTTTCCATGTTTGGAAG
Source organism: Ceratopteris richardii (assembly GCA_020310875.1). NCBI lineage: Eukaryota > Viridiplantae > Streptophyta > Polypodiopsida > Polypodiales > Pteridaceae > Ceratopteris > Ceratopteris richardii. The sequence continues at coordinate 106,073,271 of CM035407.1, forward strand.
TGACCTTAATTATATTGATTATATATTTATCTACAAGACCTTCAAGGGTGGATGGAAAACATGCAAGAAAACATCTTGTTCTTTTTGTAATCCTTGGGTTTTATACAAGAATGGGAATCATCTCGTGTGGTTCTCTAGATTCTTTTTTGTCCTCTTGATAATAAAGAGGTTAGTTCTTTCACCATCCAAGCGCTAATTACCCCATTAGATTTTTAATCTATTGCAAGTAATGTACATTTCTTTAAGAAGGCCTTTGGAATATCTTCCACCTCAGTAGTGAGGTTCTTGAGCATGGTGACGAATGAGGAACCCCTTAAGGGGGTAAACAAGCGAAATACTCTCCACTTTTGGTAGCTTCTAAGAGGAACTTTCAGTGACTCAAGAGATCTTCCGTTTAGTGTCTCGTATCATTGTCATGGACCATGGTAACTTGTAGTTAGATGAATAAGAAATTTTGTCTGCTTAGACCAACCTCATGTCTTGGGGGAAATGGAATGACTAGCAAGTTGGACTAGCAAATGAAATACAAGAAATATAAAGACAAGGATTGGACCAACTCTTTCATGAGAAATTGGACCAACTTGGGGAGTGGAGAAAGTAGTGTGATTTAGACAAATGAGAAATTTGACCAATCGTATGAGTGGGGAGGTACAATCAACCTAGGAAAGTGAGAAACTGGACCAAATTAGGCAAGAAGACAGGCTGGGCCAATTTGGATGAGTGAAGAATTGGACCAACATTGGCAAGTCGAGAGGCTAGAAAAATTTGGTTGCATGAACAATTGGATCAACTTGGGTGAAAGAGGAATTGAGACAATTTGGGCAAGATAGAAATTGTTCCACTTTATTAGTTGACCATCCGATTGGAATTTGGTTAGGATATACTTTTATATTGAGTGCTTGATTGTTTTCCCTTCATCCTGAATCAAGAAACCTTCATGTCCCATCATGCATGCCAAAATTTCAACTCTAGATAGGTGCTTCAATACTAGAATGGGACACGAGGAAGTGTAGTATCCACTACTTGTAGAGCAAAGCAAATAGAAGATCAATAGAGTGATAGGTCATGCTTAGTGTAACTCTTCTTGATTAGTATATACTTACAATCTCCATCATCAAATATACATAGAATAAATTACTCTAAAAAATTGATCATTTGTTGAAAAGAGAACCACTATCTAGTGAATAACAACACTAATCATCACCATGATATGATTGATGGGAGGAACAAACATAGATGAGAATCTAGTTCACTCTTCCATACAAAGGTACATAGGAAATACTTAGAAGCACAAGGATGTTGGACCTCGATTTGTTCCACTCCAAGCATCCCCCTTAGTGATGGTTGTTTCCTTTGTTGACTAGGACCAATTGTTCTTCATAAATAAAACTATATCCCATTTTGTTCATACACTTGGTATTGGTACAATAATAAAGAATTGCACATTGGTATGCAAAATTGAGCACAATCTATCATACATCATCCAATTAGCATGTTGGTATAGTTACATCTTGGTTGGGTCTCCCTTCAATAATACCATAGATATTCATGAGAGACCATGTTGGAGGTTCATGTTTAGCCACCTTGTTTAGTGGGTGGATAGAAGTAGTTACCTACAGGAAACTACCTTGGTAAATCCCAAGTCTAGAATAGAACATGGGGAAGTTGTTATATCTATTTCTAGTGATGGTCTTCAACTAGAAACGAACTTCCAGTTCACATTGCAACGTTTGGAAGCACATTCAAAGTCTTTCTACTTTAGAGTTTCGAGAGATAAGGATAGCTTTAATGGTAGGATTGTCAATCTTATACTTGGAATTTTGTCGTGAGGATATGACCTAGCACCAGTTAGGAAGATTGTTAAGGAATTCTTATCAATTCAAATTCAAAACTCAAGGAAAGAGAACATACTAGAGTTTGCACCAGAATCTCAATAGATACTTTTCCAAAGAACTTAGTCCTATTTATATATGGACGAAAATTAAGAACTTCTTGGACATTGTGATGTAGAGGTTTTAGTGTAATATCAAGATAGTACTTCTTAGATAATGGGATTTAGATATTTCATTATATTATCAATAATTTCTTATATATGAACTAGGACGATGTATTTGAATAGACAAAAGGATAGTGTAGGTCAAACTTCTTGCTTGTGAGTTCACTCAAGGTATAGGAATACCTTTCGTATGAGGGCAAGTCTATAATTTAGTTCTAGAGAGGTTTGGAATCACGTTTTTTATGGGACTTGATTTCTACGTATTAGAGGATTATATAACCTATCATGTCCATTGAGTAAGGTCATGTTTAGCTAGCTTGGCATCCTACACTTATCCTTCACGTCATTACTCCAAAGAGTAAGCATCATCTTTTATAGGGGAAGGAGATATTACATAACTATTTTAATACAAGATCTCCTATATATATATATATATATAGATGGGGAGAAAGTGGAACTAAGGGGAAGGAAATGTTACATAACTAGTTTAATATACAATATCCTATATATAGATGGATGGAGAGAGAATGGGTAGATACAAGTTATCACATGTTGGGGTGATAAAAAACTAGGCATGTCCTTTTTGTCTAACTCCTTCATGCAAAAATTGATTCTCATCTACTCTACATGCATGATAACAAAGGGATGGATGGTAAAAATGTATATAAGATCATCTCATCTAACATAGGTGCAATGCATAAAAGATATATATTGTGCTGCAATTCTCTATCTTTTTCTTTCTCTAAAAGAGTATATATCCATTTTCCTTGTTCATATAAACAATCGTGTAGGGTTGTTATGAATTTCCTATGGAAATTTTTAAAAAAAATGATCCAAGTGAATCAATACCACATGGGAAGGATGACCATTTTTCTGTTCTTTAATATTATTATCTTTGAAAATCTATGTAGTATTGGATGAGAAAAAATTGTTCTCTATCATCTTAGGAGAAACTTGAGAGATTTTTTTAATTCCACTTCAATGGTTGAAGGTTCACTATAAATCAAATTTTCAAATAGAAGTTCATCTATAGCCTTTAGATAAATGGTGATAGATACATATGTTGATATAGATACAATGCCCTTGTGGAAAGTTCTGCAATATTATCCTATGTGCACAAAGAAGCTAAACTGATCTCTCTAGTAGAGAATCTCTCCCTAACATAATAATAGTGCACCTCGTGCTTTTTAAGAGCATGAAACATAGGGTTCCTTGCAACTGCCAATGCGCTCTCACTATTAGTAAAGATGGTAGTGATAGAAGACTAACCAACACTCAAATAATCCAAAAGGCATCTAAGCTTCACACGCTCAATAGCCGCTATGAAATTTTCCCTATACTAAGCCTCATAACTCGAAGTGACAACAATAGGCTACTTCTCGCTCAACCAAGATATGCATGAGCTACCAAGCATGAAGCAGAAAACACTAGCGGACACATGAATGTAGAAACCAACCCAGTCTGAGTTACAAAAAGCATGTAAATATGGTTGTAATGATCCCCCTTGGGATAAAACAATCCAAGTAGCTAGCTATCACTCAAGTAGCAAATGATGTGCTTAACCTCCTATCAATGCTTGACACCTAGGCAATGCATAAACTTGCTCATCAGAGAGACAACAAACTAAATATCTAGCTGAGTTATGCATAAGTAAATCAATCATCCAATAGACTTCTGATAGAGAACAATATCAAGTGCATCTCCACCATCATGTTGACTCAACCGTAAACCTATTTCCATGAGAGTAGCAATAGGTTTACAATCTTCAAGTTGAAAATGTCTCAATAATGTGTCAATATATTTTGTTTGACAGAAAGCTATTTCTCCATCAACTTGCATAAATTGAATGCCCAAATAATGATACAAATGCCATAAATTTGACATCTCAAAAGAGGCATGCAAATCAACCTTAAATTTAGCAATATGCTTCTTATTAGGATCAATTAGCAGCATATCATCTTACAAAAATTATTAGAAATACATCATCTGCATGCTTAACATATAAGATGCTCTAAGTGCGAGTGTTCTCAAAACCATGTTCTAGCAAGTAGGCATGTATTTTCTCATACCAAGCACATGATCCTTGCATAAACATATAATGCCTTTTTCAACCTGCGCACTTTGTTTTCATGTCCTTTTTGCACAAAACTAGAGGGCTTCAATACACACACTTCTTCATGTAAGTCACCATTTGCAAATGCAAATTTAATGTCCAGCTGATGTACATTCCAACCATGATGAACTACAAGTTCAAAAATTCTACAACTAGTGGTCGTTTGGCATGTGGTAGCAAAGATCTTATCAAAATCAATGCCTAGCCTTATACCTATCAACTATTCCATAGGGGTTACATTTCAGTTGGTATACCCATTTGGTGCCAATGATCTTTCTCCCTAAAGGAAATTCATATAGAAACAAGTATCATTCTTCATAATAGGATCATAGTTTGATTCCATATCACCCATCCAATTTGTGCTTCATCAAAAGAAACAGGTTCATTCTCATCACAAAAACTAGAGACATCCAGTGCGTAACAATTAGATGCAAAGGAAGCACCATGAGAGCTTGAACAAGTACAATATGTCAAAGGTTCATCTAATTAGCTATCTCCGAAAGTCTACACCAACCATTTAGGCATAGTTTTTGCCTCTTCTATGTCAGCCCTCTCATTAATAAGTGCATCATATAAATCTGCATAAGAAATAGAATCTTTTGCATCATCATTTTTTACCTCCAAAGGTTGAGAAATCACTTCATTTGGACTAGCACTTCATTGTCCACCTATAAAAGAGGCAACAAAGTATCAAACACATTTTTCAAGCTAACTGATGTCTCCTTGGTACATACAAGGGCTGAATTTCATCTTCCAGAAAAACATCACGGCTAACCAAAATGTGTTTATTATTTTGATGATACAGAAGATAGCCTTTGCTCTTAGAACTATACCCAACAAGCATTCCACTGCTTTATCATCCACATTTTGCATTAATGTTCATGCACTAATGCATGTCAAACCTCTAAAGACACACAGATCTTCAATAAATGGCTTGCAACCATGCCAAGACTCCTATGGAGTGAATGATTGCAGTGATTTGGTATACACATAGACACACACACACATACACAAACATATACACACACACATACACACATAGACACATACACACATAATGATGCATACACACACATACACATGCATACACACATACAGACACATATACACACACATAGAGAGACATACACACATATACACATACATGCATACATATGCATACATAATGCATATGCATATGCATACATACATACTTACATGCATACATAATGCACATGCATACATAATGCACATGCATACATACACATACATAATGCATACACACACATATACATACATAATGCATACACACACATACACACATATGCATTCACATACACATATAGACACATACACACACACAGACACATACACACACATACACACTCATAGACACACACACATACACATAGACGTGCACACACATACACACACACATAGAGAGACATACACACACATACATATACATGCATACATATGCATACATAATGCATATGCATATGCATACATAATGCATATGCATATGCATACATACATACTTACATGCATACATAATGCACATGCATACATACACATACATAATGCATACACATACATATGCATACATAATGCATACACACACATATGCATACATACATGCATACACATACACACATAGACGCATACACACACATAGACACATACACACACATAAACACATGCACACTCATAGACGCGTAGCGACACATACACATAGACACACACACATACACACACACATACACACATAATGATGCATACACACACATACACATGCATACACATACATATGCATACATACATGCATACACATACACACATAGACACATACACACACATAAACACATACACACTCATAGATACACACACATACACATAGACACACACACACATACACACACATCTACACACACATACACACACATATACACACACATACACACATAATGATGCATACACACACATACACATGCATACACACATACAGACACATATACACACACATTCACACACATATATGCATACACACACACATAGAGAGACATACACACACATACACATACATGCATACATATGCATACATAATGCATATGCATATGCATACATAATGCATATGCATATGCATACATACATACTTACATGCATACATAATGCACATGCTTACATACACATACATAATGCATACACACACATATGCATACATAATGCATACACACACATACACACATATGCATACATACATGCATACACATACACACATACACACATACACACATACACACACATAGACACATACACACACATAAACACATACACACTCATAGACGTGTAGCGACACATACACATACACACATACACATACATACACACACAAACATACACACATAGACACATACACACATAATGATGCATACACACACATACACATGCATACACACACATATGCATACATACATGCATACACATACACACATACACACACATAGACACATACATACACATAAAAACATACATACTCATAGACACACACACAAACACATAGAGACACACACACACATACACACACATATACACACACATACACACATAGACACATACACACATAATGATGCATACACATGCATACACACATACAGACACATATACACACACACATATATGCATACACACACATAGAGAGACATACTCACACATACACATACATGCATACATATACATACATAATGCATATGCATATGCATACATACATACATACATACATACATACATACATACATACATACATACATACATACATACATACATACATACATACATACATGCATACATACACATACATAATGCATACACATACATATGCATACATAATGCATACACACACATATGCATACATACATGCATACACAACACTCATAGACACATACACACACATAAACACCCACACTCATAGACGCACACACATACACATAGACACACACACACATACACACACACACATACACACATAGACACATACACACATAATGATGCATACACACACATACACATGCATACACACATACACACACACATACATGCACATACATACACACACACATGCATACATACACATACTTAATGCATACACACATAAATATGTACACGTATATATATTGATTTCTAACCCATTTTGTTTTATATGTTAGGTATTATGGATCCTAGTAGAGAGAGAAATGCGAAACTCACTCTCATAAAAAGTCTTATGAGAGCAAGAGTTCCATCTGATACTCTAGGGGCCATCATGCGTGATTACTCAGAGATGTCTGATGAGGAGCTGGACTATATGATCCAGATGCTTACCCAGCAATCAGAGGAGGGCTCTTCTGCAGCTCCACATGCAGGAAGACAGCTATCTGCTCATAGGTATGTTTTTTTTTTATAAACTTTTTTAATGATATTATAACACATATTTTTATTTATTTTTCTCTATCTATTTTCAGGACACCTATTCCACCTCCAGATCGTGATAGCAGAGCAGAGTTGCCTATGAGGACATGCATAGGCACCTTAGGACTAGAGTGCGATATAGAGCCAGAGGGGAACATTGTGTACATAGGGAATGGATTGGAGTTCAAGAGAAGAATGGGGGCACTATGCGACTTTTACCTGCGCCTTGTCCACTTACCATGGAAGTAAGTATAAATTTTACATATAAATTGAAATAAATATCTTATGTTTTATTTACATTATTTTTTTTATTTTTGTAGTGAGCATGATGAGAGGGATAAAAAATACGTACTTAGTTCACTTGAGACAGAGTTTGGGACAGGATGGTCGCTTAAGTGGTGTCTAAAAGAGATGTTGACACTTATGGCTCATCGTCGCGATAATGCAAATCGCACGGTATGCATTGCTTTTATGTATATATATGTGGATATGAGTATGTGTGTTTATGCATGTATGTATATGAGAGAGAGAGAGAGAGAGAAAAGAGTGAGACTAGAGGTACAAATACACGCATACACACACATATACATCATACATGAACATTTACACACGTATACACATACATGCACATTTATACATACACACACATACATGCACATTTTTACACACACATACACATGCATGCAATTACACACATATAATGAATACACATAGACACATACACATACTCACATACACGTACACATACTCACATACACATAGTTCTTTAGTAGATCGCATTACCTTGGAAGATGAATTGCCCAAAACCCAGATAATTCCTTTCTTAATGTGGAATTACTACCTTTATACTCAGCTCGAAAACAGACAACCTTCAAAATGACCTATCAAAATATATAACAACAAAAACTCATTATTAGGTTTGAATGTACGAAATGAAATTTCGTAGATACCAACAATAGTTGTAATCTCATTATTATCAAGATTACGTCTATATCTTTTTTTTTTTGCCTTTTACTTCGGAGATTTTGAAGTTCCTCGTACTCGTTTAAAAGAAGATATATTTGTAATCTCATTATTATCAAGATTACGTCTATATCTTTTGTTTTTTCGCCTTTTACTTCGGAGATTTTGAAGTTCCTCGTACTCGCTAAGGAATGCTTGCATGCATTTGCTATTATATGCTACAAAAGTAGAAACATCATTTTTTTCTTGAAATGTAAATAAGAATGGAACTCCCTTACCTGATAATACCTCATCTATTATTTTTGAAGAAGACTCGTTGGTCCATGCACGTGGAGCTTCTTCATGAACTCTTTCAAGGTACTCACTAACGTAATACATGCACTCTTCAAGCATCCAACCCTTTGCCATCGATCCTTCTGGTTTCGCTCTTTGTCACACATAACCTTTTAATATTCCCATAAATCACTCGACCCAAAACATCCATCGAGTGTTGACAACACCTGCATCTCTGTTTCATCTACAAGATGGACTAATAAATGAACCTGAATATCAAAAAATGAAGTAGGAAGTTCTTTCTCCATCAAACATAGTAGCTCTTTGCATTCACGTTTTTTTTGTGGGATCGAGTTTTTGTCAATCTCTTTGGATGTAATCCACCTATATATATCATAAAAACAATTATAAAGAAGTTAATTAAAAAATAACAGATATCCAATATTCATACATATTAAATATAAAAGTATCATAACTACCTTATAAGTGATCCAAGACGATGGATCACATCTCGTACTCCTTTCGTTGTACATCCATCAATAATCAAAGGTAAAATATGTTTCAAAAAGTTATGTCAGTCATGGGTCTTTAACCCAGATAAGCTCTTATCATCCATAGTAAACATGTTTTGAAAAGATGCTCCATATCCTGTAGGAGTCTTAATCAATTGAATTCTATTGTTGATAGTCTGTATCTCTTTTGTTGTAAGTACCCAAGGAGCAGGTGCATAAGTCGTTTCTTGTCGATGTCTATCAAAAACTGGCCATAACTTTGGTTTGGATTTTTTATCTTTCAAATCATTCCTTGATGTTGTGGTATCTTTTAGTCCAAGAAGATGTTGCCATAGTGAATAACCAATATTTTTTAATATATGCATAGGATCAAGAAGATGACATACTTTTAACTCTTTCCAATACTCCAAAGAATACCATATTGATATGTTCTCTGCGAGTGCCAATTTTCCTTTACCTCTCTTCACATACTCATTATCTGAATCATCACTGAAGATTTCTGATTCTAGATCTATCAAAGGTCCATCTGTCCATTTTTTATACCAATCCATAGGCATCATAGGTTTTGGACACTGACCTGTTTCAAGCTTTCCATTAAAATATATCGCTTCTCTTTTAGATCTTAATGGATGATCATCAGGCAAGAATCATCGATATCGAAGATAAATATTTTTGTTGAGATTCTTTTTATAGATTGATCTCAACCAATCACCACAATATGGACAAGCTTTGTAACCCTTAGTAGATATTCTTGCATCATGAAAATGATAAAATTGTAATTATATTAAATCATATTTATTTACATGCATATTGAATAAAAAAATTACATCAATACCTGAACAAACACCATATCCTGGAAAATCGTGAATAGTCCAAGCCACAATACCACGAACCATAATATGTCTTTCATTGATGCTTTTCGATACATCAATGACATTAATACCTCTCCATAACTCTTGGAGATCGTCAATGAGAGGAGCAAGGTATATATTCATATCTTTAACTTGTCTTTTGCCTGGGATTAAAAGTGAAAGCATTAAATGTTCCTTTTTAATGCTAAGATATGGCAGAAGATTGTAGTTTATGACTACCACTGGCCATGTTGACCATTTACTGGATTTCATGGAGAATGGATTAACTCCATCTAATGCAACTCCTAACTTAGATTCTGTGGATTTTGTGCAAATTCAGGCCATGTAGAATTAATATGCTGAAAAGAAACACTATCATGAAGAATTCTAATTATTCCATCAGTACTTTTGTGATCATGTCCCCAAGTCAAAAGCTTTGATAATTTGGGGCTTTGAAACATATGTCTAATCCGTGGAGCCAATGGAAAATGTCTCAATACCTTTTTTGGGATTTTACCTTCTTCGCCCTTATATCGAGGAGATTGACATTTGGGACATGTCAAAGAGTCTGCATATTCACCTCTATATAAAATACAATCGTTAGGACATGCATGTATACATTGATAATCTATACCAAGATTGTTGATTATCTTCTTCATTTCATCATGTGAGATAGGAAGAATATTCTGACTTGGTCAAAACTTTTCAGATAAAGGCATGTAAGTTTATCAAAAAAAGATATATTAAAAAAAGTAAATAAATAAATATACATATATATATATGCATATAATTTTATATATGTGTATGCTTATGTGCATCTTTCAAAATATTCGCAAAAAATTTGATTGTTTTGGATGGCAGGATACGATTGTTTGTTTTGGAGGATATGAAGTATGTACCTTCATTGAATGATTTGCCGATTCTATCATATGTTCAGTTTGAAAGTGTGAGAAGCGGGTTTATAATTGCTATTCAAAGAATTTGGCACTGTTCATAGGCCATATGATGGTGACCTAGATGAATCACATGCACAGAGGTTACTCAAGATAGAGCAACCTAATTATAATGGACTAGTGCCGACAGGATTCCTGGGGTATGCAGTAGACCTCTTGCATGTCAATGATGAGCATCTGAACTTTAGAATACAAAGTGGAAATCATGGTGGCTTGAGAGGATCACTTTTATACAGCTTGTTCAAAGAACTTCAGACAAGCTGTATAAAAGTGATCCTCTCAAGCCATCATGATTTCCACTTTGTATCCTAAAGTTCAGATGCTCATCATTGACATGCAAGAGGTCTACTGCATACCCCAGGAATCCTGCTGGCACTAGTCCATTATAATCAGGTTGCTCTATCTTGAGTAACCTCTGTGCATGCGATTCATCTAGGTCACCATCGTATGGCCTATGAACTGTTGAGAGTGATGGATGGATGCACTCAGGAAATCAGTTGGTGCTGCAAAACCTGCTTCACACCTGCCCTCTTTTCTCTTCTGATATGCTTAGTACACAAGTTTAGCTTCCTAATGACATAAAGAAACCATATATGTGCTTTGGAAATGATTTGGGTAATGACCAAATCAAAACAGATAACTTGATACTTCACAAATTGAGCAAAACCTTCTATTCCTGTAATGATACCTGCTCAGACTTTTACTCAGTGTGTCCAGCACACTTAAAATTGGAACAATTCCTTTTGGGAGTAACAATGTACCTTAGTAAGCTACCAATCACAAGTGGAATCACTTCAATTGACTATCTATGCACTGAGAAATAAGTTTAGCAAAATTATAATCACCCCCGACTTTTCAGGAACTCTGCAGACAAATACCAGTGTGCACCTCGACTTGATTTTCTCCCAAATGGCTGAATGGAATCCTTTGAAATTTTGTATGCTTGTAGTAGACTTTGAGCTGGTTCCAATGAGCTATAGAACACTTGATTTGGTTCAGTAGATCCAGAGCAATGCCTCTTTGAAGTTGACAGACTTGGAGTAGGTGACTCAGACAAAACAGAGATGATGAATGTATACTTCTATTGATATATGTGTTTGTACAATCTCATTAGCTTGCCAAGCAGAGCTAGATGAGGTATTGTGGTGTTGGCTATGGAGTAACCTTCACACACAATGAATTACAAAGAGATTTAGCCTCGGGAAGTGAGCTAGAGTGAGAGTGCAACCCGCGACTTTTTCAGTACATCCTTTATAGGAGTTTGGTCTTCATTTGAATTTGAAATTCAAACTTAGGCTCCCTTGAATCTCTCCTCTAAAAAGTAGGGAGATATTCTCTCCATCTCAACAATCAAATTTCCACGACTAATAAAGTAGGTGGATGACTTTAAGTGGTTACAAACAAATGATAAGTCACTTAGACTTTTACAAGGGGTAAAGAAGTAATAACATATAAGCATATGTTCACATGAGCCTTGCTTTTGATTGAAGCCTTGATAAACCTTTATCCATGCTAGTCTTCCATAAGTCTAAGGGTTCAAGCCAATGTGTGTAGGCTTGTTTGCACCAACAGCTCCCCCTCAAGCCAAACACTTTGGCTTAAGTCTTCTTCTTCATTCTTCAATTACTTCCTGCAATCCAATCATAGATTTGAATCTTCCTAGCTTGTTTCCATCCAATGCCTTGGTAAGTAAATCTGCACATTGCATATTAGTAGAAACATATGTCAATTGAACCTCTTTACTTAACAATTTCTCTCTCACATAGTGGTAATGAACCTCTATGTGTTTGGTTCTGGCATGATAAATTGGATTTGCTGCAAGGTGAAGAGAGCTAGTGTTATCTCCAAATATGATAGGTGGTCTTGTGAATAGACCTAACTCTGTATATAGAAGCTTCAACCAGATAGCTTCTTGAGTAGCATTTGCAAGTCCTCTATACTCTGCTTCAGTGGATGATAATGCCACTGTAGGTTGCTTCTTAGTTGACCAAGAGATAGGCTTATCTCCTGCAAAACAAATGTATCCTGAGGTGCTCCTCCTATCATCCTTGCATCCTGCCCAATCTGCATCTGAATAGACTTTAATATCAATGTCTGATGTGTAAGGAAAATACAAACCATGACTTTGAGTTCCCTTGAGGTACTTCAAGATCTTCTTGGCTGCCTCTAGGTGAGGTACTCTAGGTTTGTGCATGAATTGACTAAGCACACTTACTCCATATGCTATGTCAATTCTAGTCAAGGTAGCATAGTTCAAACTACCCACCATACTTTGGTATCCTGTAATGTCTTTGATTTCTTCTCCTTCATGAGCACTTAGCTTTTGGTTAACCTCCATTGGAGTAGTAGATACCTTAGCATCCTGCAAACCAAACTTCTTGACCATATCCTGTACATACTTCTTCTGAGTAATGTAGATACCTGAGTTTGTGTAGATCAATTCAAGACCTAGAAAATATTTTAGTAATCCAAGATCACTAATCTTGAATTCTTTCATCATCTGACCCTTGATGTATCTAATCCCATTGACATCATTACCTGTAATGATGATGTCATCAACATAAACACATAAGTAAATTACCTCTGTGCTACTTCTCTTTATGAATAGAGAAGTGTCTGCTTTGCTCATCACAAATCCTTGGTCTTGGAGGTAGGTGGTCAATCTGTAGTTCCATGCTCTAGGTGCCTGCTTCAAACCATACAGAGCCTTCTTCAATTTACAAACATAATGTACCTTTCTTGGATCTTCATAGCCAGGTGGTTGTGACATGTAGACTTCTTCAGATATCCATCCATTTAGGAATGCATTCTTCACATCCAATTGGTACATGTTCCAATTCTTGGATGCAGCTACACTCACCAAAACTCTGATAGTTGGCATCTTGGCCACAGGAGAAAATGTCTCCTCATAATCAATGCCTTGGGTTTGTGCAAAACCCTTGGCTACCAACCTAGCTTTGTACCTGTTAATAGTTCCATCTGAATTCTTCTTTAATTTGTAGATCCATCTGGATCCTATTACCTTCATAGTATCCTTCTTGGGTACCAAGTCCCAAGTATCACTCTCTTGAAGGGCTTCTATCTCCTCATCCATGGCTTCTCTCCATTCTGGCTTTGTAATTGCTTCTTCATAGGTACCTGGTTCTTCATTCAACAAGTCTTTTGCAAGATATACAGAATGTTTAGTTACAAGTGATGTGTCATACCCAAATCTGATAGGTTTCTTCTTTTCTCTCTGAGATCTTCTCATAGCTTGAGTAGAAGTCTCTGCCTTGTCCTCCAATTGCTTCATTTTCATCTTTCCTTTGGACTTCCAAGCCTTGAACTCTTCAAGGTTGATGGTATCATCATCTGAGCTTGAATCTTCTTGCTGAGTTGGCTCTTCCTTGATAAGCTTTGGAAAATCTTCCTCCATGTCATAAGGTAGACTCACTTTCCTGCATTCATTCTCATACCATGAGTCATTCTCATCAAATATGACATCTCTGCTTACTTTGAACCCTTTGTTTGTGGGGTTGTAAAATCTGTATCCTTTTTGGTTCAAATCATAACCAATGAAGATACATTTCTCTGCCTTTGGGTCTAGCTTTCCTCTTACCTGTGAGGGAATATGCACATATGCTACACATCCAAAGATTTTGCAATGATCCAGAGAGGGTCTCTTACCATGCCATGCTTCATATGGAGTCATGCCATCAAGTGATTTGGATGGCAACCTGTTGATGAGGTAAGTGGCAGTGGACACACTCTCTGCCCATAGGTAATTTGGTAACTTTTTCTCATTGAGCATAGACCTAGCTGTTTCCACTATAAGTCTATTCCTCCTTTCTGCTACCCCATTTTGTTCTGGTGAGTACCTTGTAGTGATCTCTCTCTTGATGCCTCTTTCCTGCAAGAAATCTTCAAACTCATTTGAGAAGTACTCTCCTCCACCATCTGATCTTAGCCTCTTCAAGCTTCTACCTGTTTGATTCTCAACAAGTGCAAGATACCTCTTGAAACAATTAAACACTTCATCTTTATGCTTCATAAAATATAAAATGGTCCATCTGCTATAGTCATCAATGAAGGACACATAATACCTTGAACCAGAAATGGAAGGGTCCTTGCTAGGTCCCCAAACATCTGTGTGTACCAAGTCTAGGTAGTCTTCATGCATGAAACCTTTCCTTGAGTAGGGTAATCTGTGAGACTTACCAAATTGACATGATCCACATTTGTAAATCATGTGTTGCTTGGATACATTAGGTATCCCAAGCACACACTGATCCCTGCACATTTGCTTGATAGTCCTTTCACCTATGTGTCCTAGTCTTTTATGCCATATCTCTAACTCTGAGAGTGTCTGATCCTTATAATTATACAAAGCAATATTTTTTGTATCTTCTAGCTCAAATGTAAATAATCTACCTGATTTCTCCCCTTTGGCTATCCTTCTGAATCCTTGTTTTGGGTCCTCCACATATGCTCCATGTTGTGTGAATCTGACCTGCAAACCTTTCTCCACAATCTGACCAACACTCATCAAATTCTTAGTTATTGTTGGTACATAGAGTACCCTGCTTAGTAGATTTTGATTACCATCACAAGTCTTCACATTTCCAATCTTGACAACAGAGTGCTTAGTGTCATCACCTGTTTGTACCTGATGTTTGCCCTTGGGCTCTTCCAAATCAGAAAGCAATGCCACATTGCCAGCTACATGGTTAGAACATCCTGAGTCAATGTAAAATAAATGATCATCATTTGTACCTATCTTTGAGGTCATATTCATGATCAATAAGGAGTCATCTTGCTCCTCTGTGTAGTTGTTGTAGTCTCTTCTATTTCTGAATCCACCTTGGTAGCTTCCATTGTGGTTGTTGTTGTAATTGTTGTTGTATTGGTTGTTGTACCCATTGTAGCTTTGATGTTGGTTAAATCTGCCTCTTCCTTGAGAGTATCCACCTCTTGAGTAGCCTCTTCCTCTTTGGTTTTTATAGTTCTTGTAGCATTCATCTGTGGTATGATTGGACAACCCACAGATGTTGCAAGGTGATGAGTTGTAGGGTCTCCCCCTACCTGACTTACCTCCTCTGCCTCTTCCTCTAGATGACCTACCTCTCCCTGCATAATTAGCTTGAGAGGTAGAACCTTCTTCATCCTGTTTCTTCTTGCCTTTATCTTTAACTTTCTTATCAGTAAAGAGAGCAGAGGGGTTATTACCTTTTGATTGATCTCCAGCCTTGGTGAACTTTGCTTCATGTGTAAATAGTTGGCCCATGAGTGTTGTAAGATCAGGGGTATGCATGTCCATGTAGAGGTCCATTGCAGTGGTGAAACTTTCCCACTTGTCATCTGCCTTGAGTCCATTTGTCACTTGCCTGACTATTTGCTCCTCTTCAATTTCCTCTCCAATGCTTGCTAGTTGGTCTGCCACATCTTTGATCTTTGTCACATAATCTGAGACTGATTGCTTGGGCTGCTTTCTAAGTGTTGTGAACTCTATCCATAATTGATTCTTCCTAGCCCTTGTGTTGGAAGAAAAGTAATTTGACAAGGTTTCCCAAGTCTCTTGGGAAGTCTTACAATTTCTTACATGAGGTAAAAGAAAGTCAGATATAGAGTTTAAGAGATAAGACCTTGCCAAAGCATCCTTTGCACACCATTGGTTAAGTCTTTCATGCTCATCCTTTGTAGGTAGTCCTCTAGTTTTGAATGAGGGCAACTCCTCATCTCCTGATATGTATCCAAATAGACTTCTCCCTTGTAGATAGGTCTTCATTCTCAATGACCAAGCTTGATAGTTGTTTCTGTCCAATTTGTCAATGAAGGAAGGGAAACCATCACCCATGATTACCTTCTATTGCTCTGATACCACTGTTGAGAGTGATGGATGGATGCACTCAGGAAATCAGTTGGTGCTGCAAAACCTGCTTCACACCTGCCCTCTTTTCTCTTCTGATATGCTTAGTACACAAGTTTAGCTTCCTAATGACATAAAGAAACCATATATGTGCTTTGGAAATGATTTGGGTAATGACCAAATCAAAACAGATAACTTGATACTTCACAAATTGAGCAAAAACCTTCTATTCCTGTAATGATACCTGCTCAGACTTTTACTCAGTGTGTCCAGCACACTTAAAATTGGAACAATTCCTTTTGGGAGTAACAATGTACCTTAGTAAGCTACCAATCACAAGTGGAATCACTTCAATTGACTATCTATGCACTGAGAAATAAGTTTAGCAAAATTATAATCACCCCCGACTTTTCAGGAACTCTGCAGACAAATACCAGTGTGCACCTCGACTTGATTTTCTCCCAAATGGCTGAATGGAATCCTTTGAAATTTTGTATGCTTGTAGTAAACTTTGAGCTGGTTCCAATGAGCTATAGAACACTTGATTTGGTTCAGTAGATCCAGAGCAATGCCTCTTTGAAGTTGACAGACTTGGAGTAGGTGACTCAGACAAAACAGAGATGATGAATGTATACTTCTATTGATATATGTGTTTGTACAATCTCATTAGCTTGCCAAGCAGAGCTAGATGAGGTATTGTGGTGTTGGCTATGGAGTAACCTTCACACACAATGAATTACAAAGAGATTTAGCCTCGGGAAGTGAGCTAGAGTGAGAGTGCAACCCGCGACTTTTTCAGTACATCCTTTATAGGAGTTTGGTCTTCATTTGAATTTGAAATTCAAACTTAGGCTCCCTTGAATCTCTCCTCTAAAAAGTAGGGAGATATTCTCTCCATCTCAACAATCAAATTTCCACGACTAATAAAGTAGGTGGATGACTTTAAGTGGTTACAAACAAATGATAAGTCACTTAGACTTTTACAAGGGGTAAAGAAGTAATAACATATAAGCATATGTTCACATGAGCCTTGCTTTTGATTGAAGCCTTGATAAACCTTTATCCATGCTAGTCTTCCATAAGTCTAAGGGTTCAAGCCAATGTGTGTAGGCTTGTTTGCACCAACATGAACAGTGCCAAATTCTTTGAATAGCAATTATAAACCCGCTTCTCACACTTTCAAACTGAACATATGATAGAATCGACAAATCATTCAATGAAGGTACATACTTCATATCCTCCAAAACAAACAATCGTATCCTGCCATCCAAACAATCAAATTTTTTGAGAATATTTTGAAAGATGCATTAATAGTTTTAAAAGATGAGTGGACAAAAAGTGTCCATTCAATTCAAGTTCTTGTTCTTACCTTATCTAAAGTAAGAATAAAAACCTGCATTGAATGGACACTTTTTGTTCACCCATCCTTTAAAATTATTTTTCTATCCTTTCAAATGTGTGTATATGTGTGTGTATGTTTATATGTGTGTGTATGTGTTGTATAATTCATGGGGTTCATAAGGTTAAACATATGGATTCTAAAGGTTAGAATATATTGTATGTTTGCTTTGTTTTAGCCCTTCAATTACCCTTGGAACATGCCTTGAACCTTTGGGTTAAACCCTTGGTTTTAACCCTTGAGGTATTTATTTATAAGAGCTCCCAATTGAATGGTTAGAACCTTAGGCTTGATTTATCCTAAGGTGTGGAAACCTTAGTCTTGGGAGAATCCTCTCTAGGAGCCACCTTGTGTGTACGTGAGAGAAGAATCCTCATTTGATTTAGAAGGCATGTGATAGACCTTGGGAAATTAGAAGGCATGTGATCACCCTTGGAAAAGTGTCCACATGAGGGACACTTGGATGGACACTTGGCCAATCTCAAGGACATGCACCCCCTTGTGCTAGAGGTATATATATGGGTGGAGTTGGATGGGTGGATACGTGTTCTCTCTTCACCTTGGTGGTTTTACTAGGTAGTTAGTCTTTAGTACTTTGTTGTTTCACAACATTGGTATTCAGAGCCAATCAAGCATGACATTAGTATTCGGGAGTTTTTGCCTTCATCCACGATCACTTTTCTCTGCTTTCATCTGAGGAAGGATCTATAGTTCGCACGAGGTTGTCTCCCTTATGGGACGGGAAAAAATCCAATCGTCTGACGCCTCCCGTGCCGCAAGGGCCAGTGTGTGACCCTCCCCCTGTAGAGAGGTTCTTTTCCTACCATGAGAGGAACGACGGGCGGCCAGTTTAATGGCACCTGGAAACTCATGAGGCCGTTCATCAGGCGTACCCATTGGCTTTTGTAGCCTCTCGTCCGCTGTTGAATATTACTTTGAAATGATTCTACATATATAGAGCACTGGCCAATTCATTCCTTGATATATGGGATAAAGTGCTACACGTACAGCTCGCGCGAATCACCCAAGCCATTCTCAGAGCCAAAAGAGGAAATGGACAATTCCCCCAGCCAGCATGCGGGCAACCAAGAGGCGTCCTCACACTCCTCAAACGTGCACAGCCATCAGTCACTACGAGAAATCTTGCCAAAAGGTGGAGATGGACAATTCTTAAGAGGATAAAAAGGAAGCATGGATCTTGAAGACAGCGGGTGTGATTTCATCAAATTCAAGTTCCACCAAGGAGAACCTTCAAAGCTGAGTATTATTTCATTCTATTTGAATATTTTTATTTCTAAAAGAATTTGGCAAGAAGCATAAGTGGAAGCACTAAAAGTCTTGGGGCTCGAAGTAGAAGTGTATCCTATTTATTTGCAACTTCAACAACAGAAGAGTCTCCAAGTATCAACAAAAGCTAAGTACCTTTATTTTTCTTTGAGTTCATTATGCATTTGGTACTTTATGAAATTAAAAGAATGCATGCCTCACAGTTCTTTGAATACTTTTACCATCATGGATTTAAAGAAAAAGTATCCTTTCAACTATGGGCATGCATTGATTATGCATAGAACTCATTTCTTATTATGGCCTTCATATGAGATGATTTCAAATATCATTAAAATATCTCATATGTGATGTACCAAGGATAAAAGCATTTCATATATTCACTTGAGCACTCCTAGAATATGTGTAAGTATAAATTTAGACACCTCTAAATTTTTTAAAGTATAGATGCATGTTCGGATATAAGAGGAAGTATGAAGATACCCTTGTAGGGATATTAGAAATTGGTAAAGCATAATGCTCCAAGCTTGCAATATCGAAATTGAATGGATGGATAAGCTTCCTCTTACAAAAGCTCAAAGGATGGACGGGGCAAAAATAAAGGTAAGCACCATTTCCATTTTTAATTGCCTCTTTGGCCATGCTAAAAGTAATACATATAGATATGCATTTCAAATGAAGAAGAATGTTCACATGCACATAGAGAAGTGCATAAATTTATTCATCTAAGTGCATTTAAGGCATATATGAATAGTAAAAGGTTTCCAATTTAAGTGGACTCACTATATCAATAGGGATAAAGAATAAACATAAAAAATTATAGCATAGCATGGCATGAGCATGAATGGAAATCACGAGCATATATGGAGCATAGACTTATGTTTATAATGGAATTCCAAGGATGAATTCCATGCATGCTTTAAGGAGGGGTTCCATACTTGGACCTTATGCATGCTAAGCATCTTCAAACAAAGATGTATCGTTCTTGGCATACATAGTATTTTGAATCTTATATGCATGGGTTGATGGGACATGAGAGAGAAATTAAGTTCTCTAAGTTTAAGGTTTAAGATAGAAAAATGACTTCTTCATATGAAGTCAAAAGCATAAAAGTTTAATGGTGTGTTGGGATTATGCCCATTAACTTTTATGCTTTTTATATGTTGGCTTAATTCAAAAGCCAACAAAAGTCAACTTAGGAAGAGGAACTTTAAACTTCGAGTCCTACTTATGGACCCCTAAGTTCCACAATACCCATGGCATGCCTGATCAGCAAGGCCAAGCACTTAAAGCTTCAAATCCAACAAGTTTCTCTTCTTATTAAACCATAAATGGTAGTAATAAGAACTTGGATTGAAAAATCAAAAGGAGAAACTAGAAGCTCATATGAGACCCTACACACATGGCATAATTTTTTATTGTGAACGATGTTAAGAAGTTCAGAGGAACTTCAACATCTGATCATTGAGTACAATGATCACACAAAAAAGGGGGAAGAGAATGTCCTCAAATGACATATTAGGGAAAAAGTGCTTGAACCATTTTACCCTTTTAAGCATTCATTTCTTCCCCAGTAAGCTTCTTCCTTCATTGACAAGCGGTAGAATCCATTTAGAGCTTTGAGAAAATTGCTTCAAGAGTGAAGAATTGTAACTCATTAAGCATATCTAGAGAAGAGGAAGATTAAAGGGTTGAAAGAAACTCTTAAGACCTCTACTTCAAAATGTGCTCTATGAGTAAGAAATAATTTATCAAAATGGTTAAACAAGGTAACCACTTAGCAAAGCTTATGATTGACTATATCCTTTGATATAGATGCCTACTTATGTCAATAGATGATATCTAGTATGAGAATACTAGCTCTATTATCAAATGACATAAACAAAGATAACTTTGATTGCATCTAATCAAGGAAATAGTTCAATGAAAGCTCAAAGTCTTTTCAAAGAACAAATCAAGACTTTGTAAGGATGTAACTTACAAAGATTTTGATTATATTTGATAAAGACTAAAATGAATGGATTTTAAATCCTTGAGTAAGAGCTAAAGTTGTCTACACTAAGGTGGGATTGTAAATCGGATGGTATGGGACATCTAGGTTTACAATGTCACTTAAGTAGGTTCAGTGGTATGGGACACTGAACTTAAGGATAATGGAAGCTTAAGCCCAAGGATATTGGAGAGCTTTTTGAGTGAAGGATTAGCATAAATGAACCTCCCATTTGGATAGGAAATTAAAAGATCATCAATTTCCTATAGTTTTCGAGGACGAAAACTCTTTAAAGGGGGGAAGAAAGGTATCATCAATATGATACTTCTAAAGCAAAGCATATTCCTTAACTCTTTCATGAAAGTTAAGGAGCACATTGGATGTCCAAGTACCTAAGTGTGTCTGAGTTAAATCTCAAACAAAATAGAACCAGATAGGTAAGAAGGGAATTCATTAAAGAATTCCAATTTGGCAAGTAAATTAAGGTAAGCTAGCCAAAGGTTTGAAGCATAATTAGAGTAAGGCATGGATAAAGATGGATCCAAAGTTTGGATCACTAAGCATGACAACTTGCTTAAGTCAAAAGGGTGCCATATAATTGTCGATCCCTAAAAGGAGAATAGTTAATGGTTTGAAGAACATCAACATAATGTTGAAGACTTAAGCTAGGATATCAACTCGTGAAGGTATGAGTTGAAGATCCCAAGAAAATCCCATGGGTAAATATCATTTGAAAAGGGGATCTAAAGGAGAAAAGACTTGGATCTTATCTCATGTTAAAGGTGATAGAGGAATTTCGAGAAAACCAAGTGACCTAACTTGGTCAAATATATCAAACCCTTTCTGGTTTGATAAGCCAAGTGGCCTATAGAGGTCAAAGAGATCAAAACCTTAAATAGTCCGATAAAACATACCAAGGAAAGTTTAAAGATCAACTAAAAGGGATCTTTGAATTAGTTGGCATGAAATTTAGAAAACTTAGTCTTTACTCTTATAAAAATGATGCCAAGGATTTACAAGATAGAATTCATGATCATGGTAAATGATCAGAGAGCATTGAAAAAGATAAGGACAAAGAAGGTGGAAATATTGAGGATGCGGTTCTACGGATTGGAGAAAGAACTCATTGGTATGGGACAGTGAGAACTAACTCCCATTGAGATTTTTCTCTGATGGCCAGAGAGAAAATAGGCTCAAGATCCAATAAGAAACATCACGATAAGCCTTAAAGATAAGACCATTTAGATTAAGGTCTTAGGTTCTTTATGAGGTATAGAAATGTACCTCCTTGAACCAATTTAATACACCTAGTTGTACGAACAAAAGGGTAAATAGAATGAACATGACATTTACCCTAGAAAAGGCTATCCTTTATCCTCGTAAGCAGATGCATTTTTTTTAATAAAATGCATAGCCAAATTTTATATGGAACAATAAATTTGGATAAGTAAGAGGGTAAAGAAATTTGGGGGTTTACCAAGTTAAACTCCAAAAGTAAAGTCAAGCATATTCAAGTATAATAACCTTGAATGAAAGAATGATCTACAAAAGATCTTCTTTTGAATCTTTAGTGAGAACAAGTGATTCAAGAATGTTCCTAGCAAGATCTGGGATATGATGCCTAGAAACAGGTATCTTTCTTGCAAGTCTTTGGAACTAAAGCTGCAAAACTTGAATTACCTCAACTCTATCCTAAAGAAAATCTAGAAGGTATCTTGATGAAGCATTATTCCTCAATTATTTTGAGGATTTGAAGGAATTAGTTTAGTAATCTCTTTGCAAAACTTTGGTGATCTTCAAGGTTAGTACATATAACTATCTCCGGTATGAACCAGAGTCAGTTCAAGATAGTTAGTACTAATTCTTATTGGAAAGAACCGGCTAACAAAGAACAAGAAAGAGACCCAAGAGAATGGTCTACCTGATAATTCCAATTCCTAAAGTCATCTTTGGATCTAATTCTTGAATGTCAAATCTTCCAAAAGGATTAAACTCTATTTTGAGAATTAATCTAAGGAAAATCCAAGATGATCAAGATAGGGATCCACTTGCAGACACGAACTTTCAAAATTGGGTATACTATCATTCGGAATACTTGAACTTTATGTTTCAAGAAAACCTGGATGATTGAAATAAGTCCACCTAAGTTTCCAAAGAATGAGAAGATAGTATTTCTCCTCATTGAGCATACTTTGATAGGGCCTCATTAGACCCACTTTGCTAAGTTCATATCTATAGCTAAGTCCTGGCAAATATAAATAAAGTATATTTGTATTTGAAAAGGACTATAAAAGAATAAGTAAGTTCAGAACATCTGAAGATTCCTCTCCTTTCTATTGAAAGTGGAACATGAATCTAGTTTCTGGCCCTTTCAAGATAGAGATAAGATCTCTATCATAGACTCCTAAAAATATAAATTTCTAGGGAAGTACAAAGTGTACTGAAATGTATTATTTTATGGAGCTCAAGGTTTGTGAAAGTGCCAAAAGAAAAAGACCACCAAAGAAGTCCACCCATCTCACTAGTCCATAGGTACAGGGTATGCATGTACATTCGGATGGACTAAGAGAAGGTGATTTGGGTAGGGATTTTGATTCCTTTCCTTTCAGATTAAGGTAGGGATTAGCCTTTATCTGATTACTGGAAATGAATCTAAAAGAGAGAGATGACCATGCTCAAAGTATAGATCATGGTGCACGGGGGAATACTTCACATATTATACCTACACGCATTTTCGAGGACGAAAATGTTAAAGGGGGGAAGAATGTTGTATAATTCATGGGTTCCTAAGGTTAAACATATGGATTCTAAAGGTTAGAATATGATGTATGTTTGCTTTATTTTAGACCTTGAATTACCCTTGGAACATGCCTTGAACCTTTGGGTGAAACCCTTGGTTTTAACCCTTGAGGTATTTATTTATAAGAGCTCCCAATTGAATGGTTAGAACCTTAGGCTTGATTTATCCTAAGGTGTGGGAACCTTAGTCTTGGGAGAATTCTCTCTAGGAGCCACCTTGTGTGTACGTGAGAGAAGAATCCTCATTTGATTTAGAAGCCATGTGATAGACCTTGGGAAATTAGAAGGCATGTGATCACCCTTGGGAAAGTGTCCACATGAGGGACACTTGGATGGACACTTGGCCAATCTCAAGCGCATGCACCCCCTTGGGCTAGAGGTATACATATGGGTGGAGTTGGATGGGTGGATACGTGTTCTCTCTTCACCTTGGTGGTTTTGCTAGGTAGTTAGTCTTTAGTACTTTGTTGTTTCACAACAGTATGTTTATATGTGTGTATGCATTCATGTATATTATGTGTATGTTTATATATGCATGTATTTATATATATATATATATATATATATATATATATATATATATATATATATATATATATATATATATATATATATATATATATATATATATATATATATATATATATATATATATATGTATGCATATACATATAAATAGATAGAAAATTGAAAATTATACCTTAATAGTGTCGAAACATATACATTACTCCATCCAAAACGATTTTGAAGATTGAGAATAAGTAAGCTCGCACTTACTCGTGCCAAACGACTTCCTTCATATACATGCTTTAGACATTCCTCTCGAAGATATTTCTCATTTTTAGAAATATCAATGCTCTCACTGTCATTTTGATACCAATCCTCAATAAAATCTGCCATGCCATCATCTTCATCATTGTCACACAAATCTTGTACTTTATCGTCTTTTGAATATAGATCTTTCAACCTTGCATATTCCACAGGATTACTTTTGCATAGCCTCTTCATAGAAGCTTATGATAAATGAGGTCTTACTGGCAATTGTGAATGTTGTGGAGGAATATCATCAACATCATACATTGGAATCTACACATATAAATAAAATTCATTAGTATTCCATAAATGAATAAAAAGTAAACTTTAAATATAAAATTAAGTATATAACTTATTATATATGGATAGAAAAATTTTATTCTCTCTAGCTAAAAGGTGCTCTTGCAGGTCTACGCCATCCATAATTCACTAATAGTTCATCACCGGCATGTAATGTAGTAATAGCATTGACAACTATGTATCTTGATACATCTCTACTCATGTATGGTGATTCATGACTATTTTCACGCTCCTCAAATGTGCAATTATTCATTTAACTATTATGTAACCCTCAACTACTATTTATTAAACCTTCTATATTTCCATGTGTGTAAGGTCTTCATCAATATATAATTCTTCATTTTTTGTATGTAAAATCCTTCTACTAGTAAGGGATGTTGCGTTCAAGCATATTCCATAAGTACTCATGCTTTGAACATAACCTGAAAGTCGATGCCAATCTCCCCATCCATATATAGGACCACAAAATGACATAAGAGTGACTTCAAAGTTCGGAGGCACATACAAATCCTCTACAATAAAGAGACCACGACCAGCATTAGTAATAGTGGATGGAGCAATCATATAGTGATTACCCCAAAAGTTGAAAACCTCTCCATCTAAAGGAAGTGGTCCTCTATTACATCCTCCTTATCTTCTTCTATCATATGTTTGTACTAAAGAATGATCACAAGCTGGCAATGGATAATCTCTAGCCGTTTCAGTCTCTAAACCAGGAGGTAGAGGATTTCTAGAAACCTCTCCTTGTAATTGATGAACAGCAAGTCCATGATGTGTACGAGGTATATTAACATTATGAGAAAAATTATCATCATCATCATCATCGAGCAAGTATTCCTATATATCAACAGTAATTTGATTTTGTATATGGTTTTTAAATAAAATAATGATATTAATATATATAGAAAATACATACCCAAGCATTATCACATTGACCAAGTGATGGTGCACGCTCAAAAGTACCATACTCTGCCTCATGTTCAATACATTCCAATCATGGTCTTTAATACGTGCCATAACAAGAGTTACACCAACATATAATATGCTCTTGATAGTAAAATTCATCATAATTCCTATCAGACACATGTGAAGTCGTTGCATGGGTAGGAGGTGGTGGAGTACCCTCTGATTGATTAGAATCTGCACATAATAAGAAACAACAAAAAATATAAGTTATGTATCCATCAAATATATTTAAAATTAAATGTTTGATATACTTACAGTATATAGTCATTGCACGATGAGGAGACGGTGGTGGAGTTCCATCTGATTGATCAGAATCTACAAATAATGGTATTTGATATTAATAATCTGATTATCTACATACACAAAAAATTCACATATACATATTTACACATACACACATATTCACATATACACATTTACACATACACACATATTCACATATACACAACTACACATTATTTTGGGATAAATGCATGTATTTTGTATAAATGAGTGTATATGCATGCATGTGTGTACGTATATATATGGATATGTATATGTGTGTTTATGTTATATGTATGTATATGTGTATATGTATACATATATGTATGTGTATATGTTTGCATGTATATGTGTATGTGGGTGTATGTGTATGTGTGTGTATATATGTGTATGTATTCTGATTTTTTTTTCTGTTTGAGATTAAATTAACAGGGTATGGTGGAAAAAAATAAGAGGCAACCTAACATACCACCTGAGACATGGTAGTTTTTTCATAGACAGCTACATCTTCAAGAGTCATTTCCTCAGCAGAAGGTACACAAATTAATAGTTTATATTTATAATTTTTATATATTATAGTATTTTTTTACATTTAATTTATGTATTTTTTTTCTTAAATAAACAGGCTACTGCAAAGAAGAGAGTGGAGTCGGGCCACACATCGCACCTAGGCCAAATGGGCCATAATGGTTTTGTAGCTACATTTGTAAGTATATGTGTTATTGTGAGTATATTTTTTATTTTAGTTAAAATGCAAGCAACTAATCTTTTTTATTTGTTTCAATGCAGCAGAATGATTATGGCCGATATCCTACAAAACATGAGATCGAGTATGCTACACATTTTGGATATCGGCATTTGAGCGAGTATATACAAGATCATCGTGATGCCTTTGTGAGTATTATTAAATTTTATATAATTATTCTATTTTTATGAATGGTTTAATTGTTTTATTTATTTATGTTTGTTATATGTAATACAGGAGTATTATGGAGAGACAGATATGGATGAGGTGGAGAGACAGACACGGGAGGGATGATCTCAATCATCACAGGGTGATCATGACGATGAGGATGAGGAAGATCAGGATGATCAGGATGATCATGATATTGCTGCTAATGATTATTATTAGGATTTTAGTTGATTATGACATTGGATTATATGTATTTACATTGATATATATATATATATATATATATATATATATATATATATATATTGATATATATATATATATATATATATATATATATATATATATATATATATATATATATATATTATCTATATATTTTTCATTTCAGTTATGTTTTGAATTGTGTGTATTGTATTAAGTAATGAAGAGTTTTGTTCTATTGATTGTTGTTATTGTTTATATTAAGCATGTGTTTCAATACTTTAATTATATAATTCATTCATATGTGTGTACCTAAGTGTATATGTATGTGTGTGTATATGTATGTATGTGCATGTGTATGTGTGTGTATATGTATGTATGTGCATGTGCATGTGTAAGTGTATATGTGTGTATGCGTATGTGCATGTGCATGTGTATGTGTGTGTATATGTGTAACTCTATGTGTATATGTGTGTATGCGCATGTATATGTGTATATGTAGGTATGTGCATGTGTGTGTGCATGTGTATATGTGTTTTAATACTTTAATTATATAATTCATTGATATGTGTGTACCTAAGTGTATATGTATGTGTGTGTATATGTATGTATATGTATGTATGTGCATGTGTATGTGTGTGTATATGTATGTATGTGCATGTGCATGTGTAAGTGTATATGTGTGTATGAGTATGTGCATATATATATATATATATATATATATATATATATATATATATATATATATATGTGTGTGTGTGTGTGTGTGTGTGTGTGTGTGTGTGTGTGTGTGTGTGTGTATGTGTGTGTATATGTATGTGCATGTATATGTGTAACTCTATGTGTATATGTGTGTATATATGTGCATGTATATGTGTATATGTAGGTATGTGCATGTGTGTGTGCATGTATATATGTGTTTTAATACTTTAATTATATAATTCATTCATATGTGTGTACCTAAGTGTATATGTATGTGTGTGTATATGTATGTATGTGCATGTGTATGTGTGTGTATATGTATGTATGTGCATGTGCATGTGTAAGTGTATATGTGTGTATGCGTATGTGCATGTGTATGTGTGTGTATATGTATGTGCATGTATATGTGTAACTCTATATGTATATGTGTGTATATATGTGCATGTATATGTGTATATGTAGGTATGTGCATGTGTGTGTGCATGTGTATATGTGTTTTAATACTTTAATTATATAATTCATTCATATGTGTGTACCTAAGTGTATATGCATGTGTGTGTATATGTATGTATGTGCATGTCTATGTGTGTGTATATGTATGTATGTGCATGTGCATGTGTAAGTGTATATGCGTGTATGTGTATGTGCATGTGCATGTGTATGTGTGTGTATATGTATGTGCATGAATATGTGTAACTCTATGTGTATATGTGTGTATGTGTGTGTATATGTAGGTATGTGCATGTGTGTGTGCATGTGTAATGTGTTTTAATACTTTAATTATATAATTCATTCATATGTGTGTACCTAAGTGTATATGTATGTGTGTGTATATGTATGTATGTGCATGTGTATGTGTGTGTATATGTATGTATGTGCATGTGCATGTGTAAGTGTATATGTGTGTATGCGTTTGTGCATATGTATATGTGTATATGTGCAAAAGTGCATCTTCATCATGTATAAGTGTATAAGTGCATATCAATAAGTGTGAGTATGCTATCTAATGAAAATAACACAATTCAAATGATATACAAAGAATAGAAATTGTACTTACAATAGTTAGCCATACTTTTTGCTTGGTTAGCTTCTTGAATAACCTGTAATAAAGAGAGAAAGAAGAGAGAGAGAGAGAGAGAGAGAATTCAAAGAGAGAAAGATGTAGAAAGAGAGAAACAGAGACAGAGGGAGACAATAAGAGAGAGCTTAGGCAAAACAACAATTCTGCATATACTTGCTTCAGCTCATAAGCACAGCGCAATTGGGAATGTTGGAGAGCTCTTCGATTAGATGCGTGAAAATGCCGATCGAAGAGCCTCCAACATTTTAATTTTTTTCTGTCAACAGACCGTCGTGTAAGCGATGCTATGAGCGACATGTTTTAGCGTTGCTTATGCGACACAGAAAAGCATCGCTTATGTGACGCTATTTAAAGCTGTCATGTTAGCGATGCTCTATGCGAGTGTCGTAGACCCTGTCGTGCCACAAGTCGCAAAAAATGTAGTTTGGCTCGTCGTTTAATCGACGGTGCACGTGTGACGCTCATTACGATGCATTTTGCAATTTTATAGCAACAAAATTGTGTCGCCTCAACCATCGCTATACGCTCGTATTCCTTGTAGTGATATACATATACATATACATATACATTTACATACACATACACATACACATACACATATACATATACATACACATACACATATACATATACATATACATATACATATACGTATACATATACATATATATACATATACATATACATATACATATACATATACATATACATATACATATACATATACATATACATATACATATACATATACATATACATATACATATGCATATGCATATGCATATTGTAATAAAGTAAGTCTATGATCTAAGGGTCCTGCTAGTTTAGACGAATCTGAAATCTGAAATTGGTCATCGGTATGTATGACGAAAGATCCTGAGTCTAGACTTACTAGAAGTTCATTTACTCTTGTAACCAAGTGATCCACTTCGCCTATTGGTTAAGACTCAAGGATATGAAGGAGGAGGTCTTGGGTTCAACCCCCATAGGGTACATGGGGAGAGTGTTTTGCCCAAAGAGCTTTAGAACTTTTTAGAAGCATCCACTTGAGTTAACTCTGGTTAACTGGGACACTTGGTGCACATGTAGTTACATGGCTGACACATGGATGGTTAGTATCCACCTGTCCAAGCAAGCAGTCCCTTGGAGAGAGCTATATATAGAGGCATTTGGTTGGGAGGATAGTCATCTCTCGAGCATGTGGTGGTCGTAATGTTGCATTGGTATCAAAGCTCTAGGCAAGCTTTCATGGTGACCTTGGTGGTTCATCATCATCTTCCCTAATGTAGGGTTTCCATGGAGATGTCCACATGATCTTCATCATTCTTCATTAGTTATTAGTTCTCTTAAAGAAATTTTCGAGTTTCTTTTTCATTATCTGCGTGTAACCAATTTGATTTTGCTGAATCACTTCTATGACTCCCTGATTCTTTTGGCAAATCATGAATGTGACCTCGAGTTTTGGAGTGCAAAAGAGCTGCAGAGTTTTATTTAATGCCAGAGGTGTAGAACATGGGCATCGAACCCTGAACGTTAAGATAGTATGGATTCAATACCACTAGAGTACTGCACATTCTTGGGAGTACAAAGCAACGACAATACAAATGCTAATTTGAATCGAGCACTGTACATCAGCCACAATCAAAATATAAAAATGCCGTATATAGAGGGTCGGCCCCAAGATTCAAGCTCGCGATGCCCTATTGCAGTAGGCCATGCTCTATCCACCAAAGCAGGCCTCGTTCGTGGTTGTATTAGATTAAATATAGTATTAATCTAGACCTTATTTATGTCGATGTTTTTGCATTCTTCCAAAAGCAAAAGATATCGAGTGCTTTCCGTAGGTGTTACGAGGCGGGTTTTGATCTCTAGACACCCAAAAGTGGCAACGTATGCTCTATCCATGAGAGCAACCTTGTCGGTGACCATCCTTATGCTGGAAAGTTGATTTCAAAATTTTTCGTGTGATGTAGAACCTCCTCCACAAGTAGAATCTAATAGAAGCACGCGATCTGAGGAACCATACGGGAACTGAACTTGCAACCACATGTTGACGAATTTTCTTCATATCCAGATTGTCATCGCACGTTTGTGGTATATAGTTTCGTATTTTATTTATCTGTTCTACATAATGCTGCTGTAGGACACTAGCAAAGGGAGAAGGAACGGAGTAGCAGCCAAGGCTCAAACGCGGTACCTCCTTATGAAGAAGTTATTCTCATATCCGAGATCGCAAGTCTCTTGCGTGAATTTTATCAGAAGAAACAGATTAAAATTCTTACTTTCCGCCCTAAAGAAGCTATCACAAGCAAAACGAAAAAACTTTCTGTGATGGGCACCAATCGGGTTTTGAACCCATGTCATGTGGAAGGCGACCACTGTTATTTCCACTTGAGAAAGTGCCGATCACGACAAGTTATCTTTATGCAATATATTTTTGTAACTTTGACAGTTGCAAAAGGATAAAGAGCTCTCTGCAAACAGTCGGGGTCTCGGGCTCGAACTCGTGATCTTCTTGTCTGAGAGCAACTTTTAATCTTGTAGAGCAACCTCATCAACAGCTCTACACTTGGTTCATCTAATTTTAGAGTTTATTTCCACGTTGTAGATGCCTCTCAATCAGAAACAAAAAGGTTCAATGTTGTCCAAGATGCTGGGAATCGGGTCTTGAACCAAATCCACGCGATGATAAACCTATGTATCAAAGATAAAAGAATTCAAATCCGATTTTGGAGTTCTTTTATATATCTTCTTGACCCTGAGTTCATACTCCAAAGGCAAAGGATGGGCTAAGACAAGCGTAGTCCAAGGAAGGCTTCATTTCTTCAAAGGACAAAAAGATGCAACGGTCTTCAAGGAGAATCATAGAACAAAGAATGAAGAATCATTCTTTCCTAAGGAACAATGGAGGGGCGTAACTAATTGGGAGATAAGTATTTTCCAAGTTAGTGATTGGTTTCAATGTTTGTTTTTTGGTCTTTGCTTTCATGTAGGACACATTTTTATCATTGAAGTATGATAGTAAACTTCATTCTTGATAATCTTGATGCAAATTATTGAAACCTACGTGAAAGAGCATAAAGATATTGAAACACTCATAAAACACAAGCATAGGCATGCATCTATAAAAGAATGTTGGTGCGTTTATCCTTTTCAAAGAATGCATTCATGCACAAAACACATTTTCTTCTTGCTTGAAAAAGATAGTTAATGCTCAAGTTTATGCACATGGACGCTTATATCTTTTTAAAGAAAAGCTAGCAAGTAGAATTTTTGTGCATGGATGATTAGGAACATGCATTTTCAAGCTCAAGAATTGCTTGATTTACGTTTAGTACATGAAAGGAGAATGCCAACATGCGCATGTAGTCACATGCATTTGCATGCAAGAACAGGCATTTGCATATGCATGATTGTTTATTAAGTAGTTGAATACTTATACTTTTTTTTCCTCTTTTTTTTTACTCGACTTAGATAAGCTAGGGAAAATAGCAAACTAGGTAGTTGCAAGGCTCCTCGCTGCCATGCAACTCAAGTAGCTAGTTTGTTTTTCCAGATGTGATACTTAGCTATCATAATTTAGGACTCTTGATTAGAAAAAGTAGGTCCTTCGAAAGTCAAGTGTTCAATTTTCTTGCTCATTGGAATGGCAAGAAAATAGAGCTACTTGAAAGTTTCCATGATAAGTCTAAGTTTAGGAGAAAACTTAGAGAATCCTAATGACAAGCCTAGATGTAGTTGTTAGCTTGGATTTAAGATATTATGCATCCCAAAAAGTTAATAAATTTTTCTTTAGAAGTTTTATCTGATTCTATCCCAAGACGTGATAAGAATCAAATAACACCAAATGGAACTAAAATTAATTGAACGTTCAAGTTCAAAGGATAGTTGATGTGTTCCAAATCTGAAAAAATCATGGAACTTTTGAAGTTTTTCCTTTGATTTCATCATGATCAGTGATGAACCTCAAAGAGATGAATAAACTTTAGCATCACTTGAGCTTTAGTGTTCAGTAGTTGGATGTTAGGTTCCATGACTGCCTCTCTAGTCAAGATGCAAAGTTTTCAAAAAGCATGGAAACTTTATTAAGCACTTTTCTAAGGATGAGAAAAGTATGCTTGGTTTTGTTTAAGCTAAATAGAGCTTAAAGAAGAAATGCAAGTCAAAGTAATCTTTGGGAATCAAGATATTTCCTAAAGGATACGTCAAAGTAATATTTGGTTTTCAAAAGGTTTTCAAGTTCCCAAAGGAAAGCACAAGATCATAAAACAATCATGTGAAGGGATCAAAACCTAGAAAATCTAGTTAGAGGTAATGCCTGAAACTTCAAAATTCTCGTAAAGAATTGAAGAAAGAAGGTACTCTATCAAGAGATGTTTAGACTTTAAGATAAGCATCACCCACACATTAATGTGAATATAAAATAGGGTGGTATGGGACACCAGATTTTATATTTAGATTGATGTAGGAAAGATGGTATGGGACATTAGACCGTGGATGATAATTATCTTTTAGTCCTAGATTGGATCTTGAAGTTAGGTTTGATCCTCAAGGGAATTAAAAATTCAAAGAAGGAGTTTGAATTCAAGGAGGATAAAAGTAGTATCTCAAGATATTTCAAGATAACTTCAAGATCAAGGAAATAGAATATATGAAGTAAGTAACTTCCAAGATCTTCTTGAAACACTTCAAGATAAAGTGTTGTTAATTCGGAAATATTTCATAAATTTTTGAAAAAGTTGGACTTTGACTTTGAGTTGATCTTTTCAACCAAGGATTAGATTGACTAAGTCAAAGCACCAAGTTCCTAGTGTAACTTTGTAAAGTCACTCTTTTGACTCAAAAGAAATGCACAAGAATTGCATTCCCAGTAAGGAGTTAGAAAGACTTAATATGACCTGA
>CM035407.1:106112813-106147813 GCA_020310875.1 Ceratopteris richardii
TAGCATAAATGAATACATACTTAAGGTCAAGGAGTTATCATATGCATTGGGATCCATTGGAACCCACATAAACAATGACGATCTTGTGTCTTATACTCTCAATGGTTTGAGATATGATGAGAAGTGGAAACCCTTTACCACTTCAGTATATGTAAGGGATAATCTTCCTAAATTTGAGCAATTGGTTTCTCTCATGGTCACCAAAGAGATGAACATAGGTGGAAGTTCAACTAAAAGCAAGGATGCATAAGTTTTCTATGCAGGTAATCAAAGGGGCAAAGGAAGACGAGGACAAGGAAGGGATAAAGCAAGGTTTGGAGAAAGGCAAGGCCACTCTAGCAATCAAGGACATGACCAAGGAACCTCATCACAAAGAGGTAGAGGAAGATCAAGAGGAAGAGGAGGACGGCATCAACAAAACAGGAATCAAGATGGCAAAGGATGTTACATATGTGGCAAGTTTGGCCACTATGCTAGAGATTGCTACCAAGGAGGAAACCAAAGGAGCTCTAACCAAGGTTCTTCATACAAAGGCCAAGGTAATTATGCTTCTACAAGTTCAGAAAATGACAATCTCTTGATGATGCACATGAATGGAAATTCAAGCAAAGTAGATAACACTTGGTACATTGATAGTGGATGTAGCAACCATATGAGTTGCAATGCTTCTTGGTTTATTAATTTACATGCTCCCAAAGATAAAGGACATGTAGAAATAGGTGATGATACAGCCCATGAGATCTACCATGTTGGAGATATAGCTTTGGATGACAAGGAGGAAGGAAGATGTCTCAAGGATGTCTTGCATGTACCTATCATCACAAAGAACTTGGTGTCCATAGGACAAATGGTTGAAAGAGGCTATCAAGTAAGGTTCAACAAAGGTGGATGCTTTGTGGAGAACCCTAAGCAAGGTTACAAGGTCATAGCAAGAGGAAAGAAGTGAGGGAGGCTCTTCACTTTGGAGATAAATTCTCATTCCACTCAACATGTCTACTTCACATATGGAAACAAGAGGATTTCAGAGTTGGACTTGTGGCACAAGAGGATAGGTCACATCAACATACAAAGAATGAAGGAAATGCAATTCAAGAGGCTAATTGAAGGCCTTCCCAACTTCCAAGGATGAGGTATGAAGCATTTATGTGAATCTTGTCAACTAGGGAAGCAAGCAAGACTTTCATTCAAGAAGAGTGGCTACATAAGCCAACATCCATTGGAGTTGATACATATAGATGTGTGGGGGCCAACCAAAGAGCAATCCATTGGAGGTAACAAGTACTTTGTCACTTTTATAGATGATTGCACAAGGATTGTTTGGATTTATTTCATCAAAAACAAATCAGATGTGTTTACATGTTTCAAAGCATTCAAGGAAATGGTAGAGAAGGAAACATGTACATATATCAAGAAGCTAAGGTCCGATGGAGGGGGAGAATATTTCTCCAATGAATTTTCTGAATTTTTAATGGATCAAGGCATCAAGAGGCAAGTAACTTGCAGGTACACACCCCAACAAAATGGAGTAGCAGAGAGAAAGAATAGACACATTACCAAGATCGCTAGAGCAATGCTTAATGAGATGAATGTACCTAACATGTTTTGGAGTGATGCTGCAAATACCACCGTGTATCTTATGAATAGGGCTTCTACCTCAGGGATCCATGGCTTGACACCATATCAAGCCTATTATGGTAAGAAACCTGATCTTTCCTGCTTGAAGATATTTGGATGTACTTGTTATGTACATGTGCCAAGTGAATTGAGGCACAAGCTACAACCAAAGGCAGAAAAGTGTGTGTTTCTAGGATATTCAAATGATCATAAAGGTTACATGTGCTTCAACCCAAACACAAAGGACTTGAGGATATCAAGGGATGTAGCATTTGATGAGCTACTGCCTTGGTATAAGAAGTATGATTGTATGTAGGACTATGAAGAAGAAAAGCATGCACATGATGAAGAACCAATCGACCTAGAGCTAAGCGATCCAAGGTGTTCCATAAATGAAGATAATTCAAGCATGACCTCACCATGGAGGGGGAGATCTTCATCAAGCACAATCAATCAACAAAGGCAAAGCAACATTGGTGGAGTTGGATGAAGAAGGTAATGAAGTTGAAGACGATGAAGGACACATGATGGAGAAAGAAGCCACATCAAAGAAAGAGATCAAGTTCCCAATTCAAAGGAGGTTTATTCCTCCAAAAGGTGAAGAAAAGAAGTCTTCTAGACTTAAGTATCCAACTCAAAGGTTTACTTATGATTCATACATGGCAACTCATTATGCATATATGAACAAAGTAGTAGAAGATCATGAGCCCAATTGCTATGAAGATGCAAGCAAGTACACCGAATGGAAAGAGGCAATGCAAGAAGAGATCGACGCACTTGAGGGGAATCAAACATGGACTCTAGTGCCCAAGAAGGAGAACATGAAGGTAATAGGTAATAAGTGGGTGTATAAAGTAAAGAGGAATTCAGATGGATCTATTTCTAGGTTCAAAGAAAGATTTGGGTTTTGCACAAACTTATGGAGTGGACTTCGAAGAGACATTCAACCCCATGGCAAAGATGAGCACTATTAGGACACTCACTGCAATGGTTGCTAGCAAAGGATGGAAGCTCTTCCAATTGGATATCAAGAATGCCTTTCTCAATGGAGACTTGGAAGAAGAGGTATACATGGAGCAACCACTAGGTTTTGTTCATAAAGAGTTTCCACATCATGTTTGTAGGTTGAAGAAGGCACTTTATGGCCTAAAGCAAGATCCAAGGGATTGGAACCAAAGATTGGTGGACTATTTGATCAAATGTGATTACAATCAATGTGTCTGTATGTAGATGATCTTATCATTATAGGTAATGATACAAAAGGCATTGAGGAGATCAAGGCAAAGCTTAGAAAGAAGTTTAGGATCTCTGATCTTGGAGATCTTAGGTATTTTCTTTCCATTGAAGTTGTATACAAAGAAGAAGGTATTATGCTCATACAAAGGAAGTATACTCTAGACCTACTTGAGATGTTTGGGATGCTACATTGCAAGCCTATTTTAAATCCATTGGAAGTTAATGTAAAGCTAAGATCCATTGATGGAGAACCATTAGAGGACGTAACTTTGTATCGATCTATTGTAGGCTCTTTCAATTATGCCACAATAACTAGGCCCGACATAGCATATGGAGTTGGAGTGTTATCAAAATTTATGCATAGTCCAAGGACTACACACTTGCAAGCTGCAAGAAGAATGTTACGATATCTCAAGGCCACTATAAATGAAGGATTTTTCTATTCATTTGATGATGATATGCAGGTCAAAGCTTATTTCAATGCCGATTGGGCTGGTTCGAAGGAAGATAGGAGTACAAGTGGTTACCTAGTCATGCTAGGTAGCTAGATCATCTCATGGATTTCAAAAAAGCAACCCATGGTGGCATTATCTTCCATCGAGGCTGAGTATAGAGCTTTGGCTCAAGTTACATGTGAGCTAATGTGGATTAAGAAGTTATTTATGGAGCTTAATTTGCAGGTTGACACATATCCAATTTTTTGTGACAATATGAGTAGCACTCATCAAGCATCGAATCCTGTCCATCATGCTAGAACCAAGCATATTGAAGTGCACTATCACTTCATAAGGGAAAAGGTGATATCCAAGGAAGTTTCAGTACATCATATTGGTAACAAGGACCAAGTTGCGGACATGTTTACAAAGGCTTTGGATGGGATGAAGATTTCAAAATTCAAGCAATGCATCAACATGAAGGAGCTTGGATGAGGACGAAGAATTGAAGCTTGAGGGGGAGTGTTAAAAGTCAATCTTCAAGCTACAAATTCATGGGGAATCTTTCATGGATATGTGGAGCAATCAAAGGAAGCCAAAATCCACGAGATTCCATCAAGAAAAGTCACTGAACCACTCCTCAAGTCATCTCAACTAAGTCCTCCAAGTTAGGAGGCTGATTTGGAAAGGTAGTTCCTAGATTTTAGGGGCACACTTCTCACTATAAAAGGAGCATGTATCCTGACTTCTTTTGGGATATATTCTTGGAGTTTTAGCTCATGCAAAGTGAGAATTAAGTGCTGGAGTTGTGATAAGCAATCCCCTTGCTTAAGCTAGCCCCTTGCTTGCTTGTTTGTTTTCTTTTAGGAGGCATATCTATGTGTGCGCGAAGGCAATGCTGCAACTCTCTACCCCTGAGTTGTTAGCATTGATTCTCCCTCATATTCTATCCATTTGATGTAATTCTTGTCTCATTGGATAGCGATTATAGTCTAGTTTATTCTCACCAATTCTCTGGAGCAGTCTCTCAATATTTTGAGAGCACCATTTATTTTAGTGACGGTGTGTGATTGATATCTCTCTTTACGTGTAGGCTCTCTTGGAAATATTTTGCTCTCTATTGTAAGGGTTCGTTGTCCTTCTCTATTTATCTGTTTGCTATGATTTTGGTGTCATTGGTAGCTATGAGAGTGCTCTTAAGGTTACCCAATTTTGAGCTTCATTCTTTGTATACTCTCTAAGAAAAGCTTGTTGGAGTGAAGTGAGGTCTCTGTTTGACTAGAAGTTGTGAGAATTCAACTAGCTCATGTTGTAGACATTGTTTCTCTTTGTGTAATCATCCATTTGGAGTCAAATTTGTTTTTTTGGAAAGATCTTAGTGTCTACTACAAGTCTACAAAAGCTCACTGGATTTCTCTGCATATACTTTGAGAAAGAGCATTTTTGGTGTGCACAGGTCAAAGAAGGATACCTGTGGAGGTCATTCACGCTTCGTCGTTGCATAGGGGTTGAGATACTTCCCCCATCACATATACATATACATATACATATACATATACATATACATATACATATACATATACATATACATATACATATACATATACATATACATAGCCATATGCATAGCCATATGCATATACATATACATATACATATACATATACATATACATATACGTATACGTGTACGTATACGTATACGTATACGTACGTATACGTGTACGTATACGTATACGTACACGTATACGTATACATACGTATACATATACCTATACATATGCAAACATACGCATATGCATACACATACGCATACACATACGCATACACATACGCATACCCATATGCACATGCATACACACATGCATACGCACATGCATACACACACACATATGCACAACATATGCACATGCATATGCACACGCATACGCACATGCATACACACACGCATATGCACACGCATACATACATGCATACACACACGCATACGCACACGCATAGGCACACGTATATGCACACACACATACGCACACGCATACGCATACACATACGCATACACATACGCATACGCATACGCATACGCATACGCATACGCATACACATACGCATACGCATACGCATATGCAGACGCAGACGCAGACGCATATGCATACACATACGCATAGGCATACGCATACGCATACGCACATGCAGACGCACATGCACATGCACACGCATATGCAAAAGCATACGCACACGCATACACACACATACGCATACACACACGCACATGCACACGCACGCACACGCACACGCACACGCACATGCACATGCATACACATACATATTATACATATACATATATTGAAGTATTTCTTTGGTGATGCACGATGGTGG
The DNA here is from genome assembly GCA_020310875.1 of Ceratopteris richardii. Classification (NCBI taxonomy): domain Eukaryota; kingdom Viridiplantae; phylum Streptophyta; class Polypodiopsida; order Polypodiales; family Pteridaceae; genus Ceratopteris; species Ceratopteris richardii. Next base: position 106,118,473 of record CM035407.1, read on the forward strand.
ACTCTCCTTCTCAAGAGCTCGGTAAAGATACCCTTGCTATAGAAATTGGAACTCCCATGCCACACATAGTACTGCACACAAAGGTTATAGAATATGCCAAAACGCACAATACACAGACCACGAATGTAGATTCCTTAGGTCATACAAATGTATTCAAACTTGGAGTCTCTGGCAGGTACATGTTGAGGTAAACCCATATCACAAGCAAGACAAGAAAGCTGCAATGCTTCCTTATATGCCTCACTTATTGCAACATACTCTGCTTCTGTGTTGGAAACATCTATACATTCTTGAAGATGAGATCTCCAAGAGATAGCACCTCTAGCAAAATGAAAAATGTACCCTGATGTAGACTTACAATTGTCTATACAACCAGCATAGTGAGAATCTCTGTAACCAATAATGGATGCTTTCCCTCTACCTAAGCATAGAAACTTGTCCTTTGTGCCACTCAGATATCATAAAATCATCTTGACCACTTCTCAATGTTGCTTGTGAGGATTATACATATATCTACTCACAACTTCCACTGCAAATGCAATGTCTGATCTCGTAGCTACCATAGCATACATGAGACTACCAACAATAGACTGATAAGAAATTTTGTCCTTTTCCTCATCTGATTTTGGGAAATCATCCTTGCTCAGTTTCACTCATGTGGGTAAAGGTGTACTCAATGCCTTTCCACCTTGTATATTGAACCTATGAAGTAATTTGGATATGTACTCACTTTGAGACAAGTATATGCATGTTTTAATCCTATCACGAGTAATGTGCATGCCAAGAATATGTTTGGCATCTCCCAAATCCTTTGTATCAAATGTCTGACTCAACTTCGTTTTGAGAATTGATAAGTCATAAGAGGACTTCCCAACAATTAACATATCATCGACATAAAGCATCAAGCATATCACGCTGCTATCTGAGCATCTCTTTGTGTAGAGACAATGATCCTCATTTCTTTGAGAATAGCCTTGAGACTTCATAAAAGCATCAGACTTTTCTTTGTTGCATGCTCATCATGCAAGCTTCATATAGTTTCTCCAAATTTGAAAATGCAAGTTAATGTTTTATCATCCAATTTGTTTGCATCTCTTCGAGAATGATAAATCCAAGCTTCCCAAAACATTTATATCATCATGTGGTTCCATACTAGTAGATGCCTCTGTCCAACTAGTAGATAGGTCTAGCATAGTACATGTACTACAACTAGCATGAGTCTGAGACACCCTCGTATCATGTTGTGGCATGATCAACTCCTGGTAGCATGTCATATAAATCAAGGTCCTCTGTCGAAATGGTAGGCATGTCATGGATCCTCTCAATGTCAAGGTCATTGGCGGTGACCTTCTGCACCTCTCCAAAGTGACCACCATGCTCCAATAAATGCAAGTTGTGGTGAAAATATAGAAATCTCTCTAATGCACCTCTCCAAAGTAGCTACCATGCTCCAATAAATGCAAGTTATGGTGGAAATATACAAGTCTCTCCAATTGCAATGTAAATAGCCTATTCCTCTTCTTTGTGTGGAAGATAACCTATGTACTCTGATTTCTTTCACAAGGACTAGCACTACAATCCTATGAAAGTAGGCGAATGGATAAGCTTCTCTGCATAACAAAAAAGAAAAAAGAGAAATCTGTAATTAATTAAAGAGTCCATTAATAAATAAAGACTCAAGAATAATGATTTAGTAGTGAATCATGACTTACTAGCTCGGACATACCAATACTATATCTCTCCTACCAAGTCATAAGCATTAATTGCATGCTTCTCAAGCATACATTCTCTACCAAAACGTTTGTCCTTATTTTGGAATTAAGTGAGTTGAATCTTTAGCTTCCCTGGTAACTCCAGATCAAAAACTCCTTACCATGGATCTACATAGTCATTCCAAGCTTTCACAAGCTCCATATCCAAGGACTGTTATGTGGATCTCCATAAAGGTTATAGTAGATTGTTAATCCCATGCATAGGGCAATGGAACCAATCCCATATCATCGTACTCCTTTTATTTCCTTTACCCTATGGATAGAAAACAAATCAAGTTAGAAGCAAAAAAATAACAATGTTAAATGCACATGTGACACGCTATATACACACATATATAAACAATCACATATGTCATCATGCATGTGACATGTTACATATATATACATATTAGTAATTATATACATAGTACATACATATTAATAATTATACACATATCATATACATGTATCTCATACACAATGCATATGTCATATACACATGTGACATGTCACGAGTCATGACACATATACACATACACACAAATATAACATACATTATACACATACAAATATGTGGCATATATACATAATATTACACATACGTGGCATACATATACTACATGCACACATGACACATGTGATATACATACATGTCACATACACAATGCATATACACATGTCATATACATAAATGTGACATACACATATACATATGTGACATGTACTATTACATACATATGTGATACACATACATACATTAAAAAATAAATTATATTTACCTCTCCAATGTCAATAAGGACATCTCTTAACAGACTCTTTGACACAGTCCATGAACTCATATACAAGTCCAAGCATGCATCCCTCTCTATCTGCTATGTGTATGAGTGAATATAAGGGTCGTAAAGCCTGCATTAATCCCTCCACATCCCTCGCAAAACTATCATCCAAACATATCCTTCGTATAAGCTCTACCTTTGGACTAGTATGTCAATCCCAAGTTGTCAAACCAGGTGATATAACTATTTGCATCAAGGTTTGCTTACTCTTCTAATCTCTCCATAACTATGCATATGTATGAAAATCTCGTCTTTGCGAGCTTCACTAAGTCAACATCACTGAAAGAACTAAATAAAGCAAGCAACTTTAGTCTCTTTATGAACAAAGAGACCACTTTTATGCAAGTGGTAAAAATGATATAAATCCATGGTATCTTCCTTACATCCTCTATCAAAAAATTAATGCAGTGAGTACACTCCATCCACACAATAGAGGGGAGTTCTTCTTCCAAAAGTTTGCCTATAGCCACACAATTACTTCCATTATCTAAGATCACTTGGACTACTTTTTCTACACCAATGTCCATGATAACTTGGCAGATATGATCATAAACGAACCAACATGTTTACATATAAATCATTAATGAATTAATAATGTGCACATGCCATAAATTACAATTTACAATGCATTATGTAATGTGCATATGCAATAAATTACAATTTACAATGCCTTGTGTAATATGTATTATGCACATTGCACATGTCACATTGCTCATATCATGTTGCACACGCATATTACACATGCAAATTGCACTTATCACATTATTCATGTCATATTGTACATGCACATTGCACATTGCACATGTCATACTGCACATGCACATGTCATATTATTCATATCACATTGCACATGCACATTGCACATTGCACATGCGAAATGTTTAATGAATCAAATTTCAATCTATCATCATTGCTCAGTAAGTGATAAACTATAAATTAGAATAGATTACAAAGTCTGAACTCACGTGTGACCATAGTACGAGCAAGTGATGCATCCATGGCTCAAAGGAACATGCTCCCTTCGCAACAATGCATCAAAATATTATACATATTCCTCTTTCTCATGTCCGTCCATCCATCACACATATTTGTGCATCCATACTTTGCCCATGTCTCCTTCATGGGCTCATGTTCTCTCTCTCTAATGCTTCCTTTGTCTTTTTGAGCTCTGTTGTCCTCAATTCTTCATAGGTAGGCCCTTGCCACTGGTACCCTAACAAAGATACATTTTCAATGATATTTCTCACGGTCATTATCCATGCAACATTGAAAGATAACTCACATTGTATAAAAGCCTTCATGATGGCTTGTGTGGCTTCTTGTTTTCATTGTTTTTGCAAGCTAGCACATATGGAGACTCCTCCAAGAGAGCCATATAGATGCTCTTGATAATCGTGCTCTACTCTTGTACTTTTTCTTCGTGGCTCATGCTCTATGTCAATGTCTATAGGCTCATAAGCTTAAGATGCCTGAGTTTGGGGACATGAGCCATGTGAACTACTCGGATGGGATCTAGCTTCAGATTGTATCTACCTTGAGATTTTTGAGCTACCCATTCCAATAGCTCTTCCTTGATAGCTTCGAGCATTGGCTCTTTGCAAGATGCAACCCGTATGCCACTAAACTTTGCAAGATCTACCTTGATTCTATCAGGTCCACTATAGCCACATAGCTTGCAAGTCTATCTCAACTTGCCTTCACCTGTGACATATTGCCAACAAGCTTTCTTTGATTTGGGCATGGTGATTAGGAGGGGATAGGTTGGCAAGGAGGCTTGGAGGGGATAGGAGGCAATAGTTTAGTGGGTATATGTGTGTGTGTGTGTATGTGTGTGTGTGTATGTGTGTGTGTGTGTATGTGTGTGTGTGTATGTGTGTGTGTGTATGTGTGCACGTGCTCATGCATGTGTGTGTATGCACAAAGGTAAGATTTTACCTTCTTCACACCTTACACATAGTCGCAAATAGCGAACACTGCTCTTAGCTTTTTTATTTGAAATGCTTCAATGAGGCCCTTCCAAGGAAATTGCCTCACTAGAGGCAAAAAATTTTGCATTTTACCGCAACACATTGCCAACATCGTAATGTTGTGACATTGCATCTCGAATGCATCACAACGCATTGTGATGTAACATTGATATGAATCCACTCTAGATCAAGTGTGGTTAGCCCCATAATATTGTCCAACAACTCATAAGAGTCCAAAATCGCAAAAAAAATAGACTTTCGGAGTGTGTAATTTATTCCCTTGAGCTTTCCTTCAATAAAGGTCAGTGGATAAATGTGAATTAGTGCAACAATAACATTAGTAAATGTAACAACACTAGAAGATGAAGCCATCACTCTGGCACTACGATGATAATAGAAATATACTTATAGGTTCGGAAAATAGTCTTGTACAAATAGATGCCTACCAACTCTGATACCATGAAAGAAAGTAGTCACACAAAAAAACACAATAGCCATAGTAGAAGAGATCAAATATAGTAGAATTTCAAAAATTTCCTAACAAGTACAAAGATGATAGCATTGTCTAGCCATATGCTCTCAAGGTAGAGCTTAAGTGATGATCTAGAGAACTCTAGATAGAGGATTACAAGGTAATGGTATGCTGACTCATTTCGAAATATGGGATGCAATTTAAATCATGTATATATAGGGCAATGGAGAGATATGGCCTTCCTCAGACGGTTATACATGGGTGATAGAACAGATGGACATTGTCCACCTAATCCCCATATACAATTTAGATCAGTTCAACAACTTGACAAATATGAATGATTTTTAAGTCCGACAAATAATGTTCAATGAAAATTTCCTTTTACCTTTGATCGAGGGCACTGTCCAAGGGGGCCACTCACCCGAGGCTACTCATTGCTACCTTGGACCGCATGATTGGGGACCACATAACTCCCTTTCCTTATAATATCTTAAATGGTCCAAGTCGACCTTCATCCAACATCCAAGTTAGGATTCCTAACAATTGGGTAATGCATAATTGGCTTTTCTTCATAATAAAGGCCTTGCAAAATGTACAATACATCATACAATCGGGTAGATATTCGATCATACACTAACAACCTATGCTTGCAACGCATTCATAGATAGTACAAGCATGTGAGCTCAATTGGATGGGCCCTTTACCTCCCAAGGCTAGTGATATCTCAAGGCCGGGTGAAATTCAACCCCTGTGGGTTATGGCTAGACACCCATCCAACCCCTTCGAAGAACCATTGGGCCTTTGAATTATCCACTTCCAACCAATTATCTTGTATGGCCTTAAGGCCATCCCTTCACAATGTTTGCCTTAGCAAGCCCTCGAGCTATCTATCGTAGTAATTGCTAGGCATCCAACCCCTCCTTTGTGAGATTCTAGGGATCCCATGGGTGCTATATTTGCCTTCACTTGTACTTTTCAAGTAATTCAAGCTTACTCAGAAGAGTAGATCTAAATGATCGAACTTCCTTCAAAAATAAAAATTAAAAATTAAAAAAAAAGACTAATTTTTAGATTGATTCTTTCCATGGCTTTCTACGAGCTTGAATCAGATTGCTCAAAAATTAGCATCGGATTGCTCAAAACTTAACAGCATCAGATTGGGGAAACATAATAATGTGTATTTTGATCCAATCATTGTAAATCTAAAACATCACCGCACAGCCAAAGTCTAGATTATTTTACTCATTTTTTCATTTTGGTTTTGATTTTTCAATATCTAGCTTCCTCTCATGCATTCACGTACTTATAACTGTCATGACGAGACATTAATTTTCTTGGCTTCCGAAAGTTCAATTTCTACAATATATTCCTTCCTTCTCTGGACTCCGTTCACAATCCAATGGCGAACCTTTTAGAAGGCCATCATGACATTAGACGTCTTATGCTCATCTATAGTCATTTTTTGTTTGAGAACTAAAATTTCCCGCTTCCGATCATATGACTTGGTAAAAAGTTAGTTGGTGACTTCTTTTTCGACGGAATTTCTTTTCATTATTACAAGATTTTCTTTTGTTTATCTGTTCAGATGGTGTTGACGATCTTACACATTGGCATGAAAGCGTTAACCACCAGTTCATTTTGTGTTTGTAATGTAGGCCTTTAGTTAAGAGAGGATAATAATGGTTTTTGTTGACTTCATGTTCTTCGATGAAATAATATTGGCCTAAATGCCAGAAGTAAGAACATTTTCCATCATATGAAAGCAGTTTAATACAAAACAAAGTCGAATCAGCTCGCTGTGACAAGGAAGTGAAAGCAACAACAAGGGATAGCGATAACAAATGTCACGGAATTAGCAGTCAGAAACGTTCTACATGCCTGATGGTGTATTCTGACCATTCATCCAAAGCATCAATAGAGAACCAGAGCTTGTTTGATAAGATTTATGCCGAGAAAGATGCTATTCCATGGATGTAAAAGCACTTTTAAACAGTGAGGTTCGTAGCTTCATTCCATCTTTTCCGGCTACAGCAGATCCATACCTGAAAACAAAAGCATGAGTCAACTTTATCTCTATCCCATTGAGCGCGATTTAACCTTTGAATCAAAACCACATACAGAATCAATGTTAAAGGCAATCAGAAAATATACTCACACAGAATCTAAGACCAGTCCATGCCCAGTAACTCCACCTACTGCTTCTAAGCTTGCTGCTACCTCCTCTGCAGATAAATTAGTCCATGTCAACTAGTACCACAGTAGATTTCACAGCTGATATGCTGGAGACAAGTCCACAAATTTGATATCACAAACTCAAGATTTTTATTGAAGAAAATTTCTTCACCTGTTAATCACACTACATTTCAACCAAAAACCTCATCTAGAGTAAATTTCATAAAAGCTGTTTCAGATCTGTCTCATTTCTCAACAAAGTAGGACGACAAAAACTCTACAAACTAGATGACCTATGGTGCTCTCCCATGGGCCCACCCAACCATAATTACATGGGAAGTGCATATTCATATTACAAGTGGCCCTGGCCCTAGATTCCCATGGATCATGCATTATCCACAAACGTATTCATACCATGTCCAACGTACACAAGTGACTGTACAGTCATCAAATCAACACACATTTACATCCAGAGTCTGCCACACCATTATTAATGAAGTGCACAAACACATCTTCATTTGCACAGTACAGTTACTGCATGCACCTATACTCATGGTCATATTCTGCAGGTGAATTGACCTGCTAGACAGGTATTTTGGGTAATTTCCTAGCCTGCACCTATGCACATTCAAACTTCATCCATAACCATTTTATAGCCTAACCTTATAAAGGTTCCCCTTTACTCTGTGTGTGTGTGTGTGTGTGTGTGTGTGTGTGTGTGTGTGTGTGTGTGTGTGTGTGTGTGTGTGTGTGCACGCGTGCGCACATGTGCATGTGTGCGTGTATGTGTGTTGCACATTTGCACACATGTGACAAGTATGCATGTGTGCACAGGTGCTCGTTGCAGCATGATTCAAAGCATTTGAATTGTTCATTACATTGGAGTCCATTAAAAAATTACAATTTCTCTTTACCGAAGAGTTCTCTTTTTGCAGTTTAAAATGTCATATACATCATACTACAAAAAGCACATAAAATATAAACATAGTGTTACCTCAGACCCATTCTTTTTCATCTCATCAAGTAATCGATCGTAGTCAACAAGTCAGAAGTTACAAATTTGAACTAAATTATCAAGAACTGAAAATATGATAGATTCAAAATTGCAATTTTCAAACTCTACACTGCAGCACACAATATGTACATGTCTAAAATATAATGATATTCAAAGAGAAAGCCATGAAGCCTCATGCATATCATCATGCAAGTTTGTAGCATAATGAAAATCATAAACCTTTATAGTAGGTGTAGGAATGATGATACATCATACATCTCAATGATCATTGACTACATGGAAATAGCATAGTTATGGAGTCTATGACCTCATGATTCATCTATAGGATCATCATAAAATGTACTATGCCATGGTGAGGTAATGCAAACTTAATGGAGATCCCAAGTCATCTTGAGGATGATGCCTCCTCCCAATACCCTCCCTCCCTCCCTCCCTCCCTCTCCTCCCTCCCTCCCTCCCTCCCTCCCTCTCTCTCTCTCTCTCTCTCTCTCTCTCTCTCTCTCTCTCTCTCTCTCTCTCTCTCTCTCTCTCTCTCTCTCTCTCTCTCTCTCTCTCTCTCTCTCTCTCTCTCTCTCTCTCTCTCTCTCTCTCTCTCTCTCTCTCTCTCTCTCTCTCTCTCTCTCTCTCTCTCTCTCTCTCTCTCTCTCTCTCTCTCTCTCTCTCTCTCTCTCTCTCTCCCTCTCTCTCTCCCCCCCCCCCCCCCCCCCAGGACAGGCAGGTTTCTGACGTGATTACTCTACCATTGACCACATCTTCACTCTGAGATGCCTGATCGACCAGGCAAGGGTGAGGAAGAGGAGATTGTATTGTTGCTTTGTGGACTTCCGCAAAGCATTTGACACTGTTCCAGGGAACGACTCTTCAGACGACTACTTGATATCGAAGCTCCGGAGGAGATGATATGGGGGATCTACGCCTTATACGAGAGAGTATTTGGTAGAGTCAGATGTCCGGGGGGCTTATCTCATCCACTTGCTAGCACTATTAGGGTGAAGCAAGGATGCCCTCTTTCACCCACCCTCTTTGGTCTCTACATTGATGAGATAGTGGACTACATACACCAGCAGGGGGGTGATGGCATTGAAGTACGCGGGTCCACTGTCCATATTCTTTTATATGCTGATGAAATTGTATTGGTTTCAGAGTCTGCAGAAGGTCTATAGCATCATCTACATGGCCTAGATGACTCTTGCAGACACATAGGGTTATCTGTCAACCTTGGTAAAACCAAGGTCATGATCTTTCATACATCAGCATAGGTACTCAGACATAGTTTGTTCACAGCAGCAGGTGGACCGATTGAGGTGGTCGGATCATATGTTTACTTAGGAGTGACATTTACAACAGCATCAGGGGTCTTCTCTATGTCTCAAGCAGCCCGTGACCGCATCACACGTGGGTATGCAGCACTAGCTTTGATGGAGAGACAGTGCCATCAGGCATATTTTCAGGAGCCCCGCACAAAGGGGTGGCTCTTAGACACTTTGGTTACACCAGCGCTCATGCATGGGGCAGCCATATGGGGACCAGGATTAGCTACATCAGTATGGACAGTATTAGAGAGGCCACAAATCCTCATGATTGCCAGACTTATCCGCAGCAAGCCTTCAGTACCACATGATATTATTAGAGCAAAGCTCGCTGCACCACCGATGCTAGTTGAGGCACTATTCCAGACAGTATGCCTATTACACAGACTCCGGAGCATGGATACAGAGCGCATTGCTTATCGTGCTTTCCAGGCATCACGTGATATGGCATTAGCCGGTCACACCTCCTCATGGTATGCACGGACACGAGACTGGCTGGCCCACCATAGCCTTGACATAGACAGGCTACCACCACTACAGTACGACTCACATGCACCCACCTACTTGCTCTCTCATCAAGAGAGGAATAGGGTCATTCGTCATGAGATATGGCATACATACATACAGAGGACATGGGTGAGCCCGAGGGATACATTGCCACCGAAAATGCTCTATTACCGTGAGCATTTTCTACATATATCAGACGAGGGCTTCATCAAGAGTCCGAGATACATGCAGACCTACCTACCCCACCACCTCCGAGTCATCATTGGGCAGCCGAGGGTTTCATCACCAGCTCGAGATTGAGAGGGGTCGTTCCAAGGGAGTCCCCCGTGAGGAGAGGTGGTGCCCAGTATGCGAGACAGAGGTAGAGAGTGAGGAGCATTTTGTTATCAGATGCCCAGCATACTTAGACCTAAGAGCACAGTTCCAGATAGAGGAGTCACTCCAGTTGTGCACGACTACAGGAGACCAGCGATGCTCGGGACGTTTCCTCATAGCAGCATACGAGAGCCGAGAGCGGTCACTACAGCCCACACATCAGCCACGGGTGAGTACCCAGCAGACCATTACCCAGTTCTTTCAGCAAGCTGAGCTACATCAGAGAGGTCCATCTATAGGGCTCACGCTCCACCAGGCAGCAGCACAGAGAGCACGGCGACGACCATGCATGGGCGGATATCGTCGACCACGACTATATCAGGAGGATATCTCATGCATCAGGACAGCCTATGACCACGTGATGGAGCATAAACGTACCACCACCCCCTGGGTTGTCTTCCTTCAGGAGGCACTCAGACCACCACCGATGTACCACATACTAAACCCACCTCCACCCATCACCAATAGCTGGGGTGTTTTACTCACATTATGGATCCCCCATGTATTAGGTGGCCACTATCTGCAGAGTCAGAGCCACTTCTCCCCAACCTTTTCTAGCCCTATATTGCTTTGTGTAGCGATATACTTTTTATGGGTATCTCTACATGCATACTACAGAGATCTATATCAGCCTTACCAGCTTTTTTTTTTCAGCACTTCTATCTTTTTCGATTGACAGAAGATACACCCATGTACATTGATTTGTCTCATAGGCCGAGTTCGGCCTCCTAATAGACGTAAAAACACTTTTTCTTTCTTTCTCATAGGCCAAGTTTGGCCTCCAGAAGACGTTAATATGACTCTCTCTCTCTCTCTCTCTCTCTCTCTCTCTCTCTCTCTCTCTCTCTCTCTCTCTCTCTCTCTCTCTCTCTCTCTCTCTCTCTCTCTCTCTCCCTCTCTCTCTCTCTCCCTCCTCTCTCTCTCTCTCCCTCCCCCCCTCCCCCTCTCTCTCTCTCCCCCTCTCTCTCTCTCTCTCTCTCTCTCTCTCTCTCTCTCTCTCTCTCTCTCTCTCTCTCTCTCTCTCTCTCTCTCTCTCTCTCTCTCTCTCTCTCTCTCTCTCTCTCTCTCTCTCTCTCTCTCTCTCTCTCTCTCTCTCTCTCTCTCTCTCTCCATCTCGAGGGGAGGGTGAGGGAGGGGACCCTCTCCTTGAGCTTTCCAGCACCCTTCTCCTGGCTCACTGTCTACAGAAACAACATGGAAGGCAGGAAAAGCTTTGCCTCTGCCCTCTTGCACCAGCCGCTTTCTATACCAGCCCCAGTCAACAAACCAACAGCATGGGAGTCTTACTTACTCCAAGAAGTGAAGAAACTCCAAGGAGAAATGGCAGCAATGAAACAGGAAATTAGTAAGAAAGATGAACAAATAGCCAGATTGCAACAAAAGCTTGATGAAACACAAGGAAACAGCCAGAAAACAAGAGATGAATCAACCAATAAAGTCGACTTTGCAACACAATTATCCGAGGTAAAACTATCCAGCTCTACACATTTTTCAAAAGAAGTAATGTCTGTGGTAAAGGAACAGGAATTGGTGGACAGCAACAAGAAAGTTATCAGGATTGGAGGCCTCCCCCTAGGATGGGACAGGGAGGACATCGCACCCGAGTTAAAAGATGACTGCATCCTTGAAACAGAAGTACTAGAAGCACAACTAACCAAGGTGGTCCCCTTCATCAATCTAGGGTCTCCGGTCTTCATCACACCCAAAGGAACTCAGGCAAGGGTAAGCTATTTTGACATGTCAGATAAGATAGCTGTCATGAAGCAAGCAAAGTCACTACAAGGTACTAAAGTATGGATAGCAGATGAACTCACCCCACTCCAACTTAAAAATCGACCAGCAGAGTTAACTAAAGTCAGAGAAGCCAGGAAGAATGGAAAGTGGGCAGTATACAGAGGCGGTCAAGCTATTATCAGAGATTTCCATACCCATACCACATAGGAAGAAACAGCTATCTCCCTCATTTGTAATATACATTGATGTAATTTTGAAACTCTTATGAGTCATAAGAGTGCTTTGGAAGCCACATCCCCCCCCCCCCCCTTTTATTTTTATTTTGATTTTTGCCTTTTATTATAGCCCCTTGAGGGCCTCCCCCAAGTGGAATGTAATGTTTTGATGTACCTGATCGGTCCCATAGGTCGACTTCGGCCTCCCGTGGACGTTAATATATCTTTCTTTCTTTCTTTCTTTCTTTCTCTCTCTCTCTCTCTCTCTCCCCCCCCCCCCCCCCCAAGTTAGAGGAAACAACTCTTTCCCCCCCCCCCCCCCCCCCCCAAGTTAGAGGAACAACTGGCAACTTTAGAGCATACCCTTCGAGAGTTGATAGGGAGACATAAGAAAGAAGGGGATTCTGGACTGAACGTGGTTACCCGCAGAGTCGTCGCCCTCGAAGCCAAGATAGCAGTCTTGAAGAAGGAGAACGAGTCCCTTCGGGAAGAGCTTCTTGCTATCCGCAAGAAGCACTCATGGGATCAAGAGGAGTTGAACGCTGAGCTTATTGATACGAGGGCGAAATTGGACAACATACGTGAGGGGGAGTTCGCCCCACAGCTAGAGGACATCCGGGTGACTATTAAGAAAGAGTGCAGAGAGGTGGTTCAGAGCGAGTTTGAGACTAAAAAAGATGGATGGGTCGAAGTTGTCAAAAAAAAAAAACCTTCGACAAGATGCGAAAAAGAATCACCATGAGGAGATCCACATAGTACACACCACCATTGAGGAGTGGATGCGACAGGCTCGCAGGCTCAATGTCCACGTCTCCTACCTCACAGAGACAAACGGATCACCAGAGAAGGACAGGTGTCGCTTGTTCACACTACTTGGATACCGCACGGATGAGCCTCTCCCTTTCACCAAAGCCTGGAGAGCAAGACAAGACACCACATGGAGCATAGCACTTATCCTTCAGTTCTCGGATGAGGCCGGGAGGAGAGACTTCCTCATACAACGGGTGGTAGTAGGTACTACGCACTACACCAGGCACCCAGATCTATTTGGATGACCTCACACGGATGCAGGTAGAGCACATACGTGCATGCATGCCGCGTGTCCTCCAGGTCCGACGGGAGGGACATCGTGCCCTATACAGAGACGCTCGTGTCATACCATCGATGGACGACCCATTGACTAGGGATTCACGGTCTATGAGACAGTACAGCAGGAGGTGCGCATTGCAGTCTGGAACTGCAATGGATCTTTGTGGACACATCCAAGGTGCCTTGAGGAGGTGATGGAGGGCAGGGACATGATCTTCTTGACAGAGACACATGAGAGCCCGAGGAGGAGCCTACCGAGGATTGAGGGCTATAGGTGGGAGTCAGCTCACCGCCGACATATGCGACAGCACACTACCCGTACTTAGGTGTCACCTTCTCGGGCAACACAGGGGCATTCTCCATGGCAAAAGTAGCGAAAGATAGATTGACGCGAGGCTATGCAGCGCTTGCTGGATTGGAGAGACGCTGCTTTCAGGCACATTTTCAGGAGCCCCGAACTAAGGGGTGGCTCTTTGATACTCTAGTGACACCCGCACTGATGTACGCAGCGGCAGTATGGGCACCAGGCATCACGAAGGCGATGAGAAGCCCCACGTCACCATGATCTCACGCTTGCTCCGCAGTAAGCCCTCTGTTCCACATGACATTATACGAGCGTAGCTTGGCACACCACCGATGCTAGTGGAGGCCCTCTTTCAACTAGTGACCTTTATTCTAAGAGTGAGAGAGCTCCCTACCAGTCGACTCACCAAGCTTGCATTTGAGAGCTCTAGACATTTGGCAGAGACAAGGCATGAGAGAGTATGGTATGCACAGACCTACCGATGGTTGGCAGGCCATGGCATGAGCATTACCGACCTTCCCCCTTTTCAATATGCCCTCTCTTCCCCCTACATTACCCTCTCTCGTTCGGAGAGGAATAGGATCATCCGTCAGGACCTACTACAAATACACGTCAGGGAGACATGGATAGCACCACGGGAGCCTCTTCCCACAAAGAGGCAACACTACAGAGAGCACTTCCTGACAATGATAATGGATGGCTTCATTCAGAGACCACGATACATGGATACATAAATGGCACCAGCACAGAGAGTCTCCATTGGGTAGCTTCGAGTTTCATCACACCAGCTCGAGATTGAGAACGACACATACCCCAGGGACGAGAGATTATGCAAGATCTGCCGAGAGGAGGTGGAGGGCGAGGAGCACTACACATGTAGATGCCAGGCATATGAGGATATCAGAGGTCACTACCCACAACTCTTCAGGGGCCCAAAGAGATCACAGCTTTATTGGAGACAGAGGACCAGCGCCCTCTAGGTCGTTTCCTAGTAGAGCTCCAGCGCTGCCGTGCCTCACTTCTCGAGCAGATGGAGATACACCCGACCCCCCAGACTCATATTACATATTTTTTCAGACCCACAGCCGCCCTAGGACCAAGCTCAACACGGGGTATCACATTACAAAGAGCATAGGAGCTTAGACGACAACGCCGACGACCAAGACCCCCACTCTGGAGAACCCGTCCCCACCAGAGAGAGCTTCAAGCGATTCACCCCTGCCGATCTCGACGTGCAAAGCATTTTGAGGCTCTCCACGATGCGTTATCCACCAATGCATTATATCCTACACCCACTCCCCCCTCCTCCCCCTCCCCCTCCCCCTCCCCCTCCCCCCTCCCTCTCCCTCTCCCTCTCCCTCTCCCCCTCCCCCTCCCCCTCCCCCTCCCCCTCCCCCTCCCCCTCCCCCTCCCCCTCCCCCTCCCCCTCCCCCTCCCCCTCCCCCTCCCCCTCCCCCTCCCCCTCCCCCTCCCCCTCCCCCTCCCCCTCCCCCTCCCCCTCCCCCTCCCCCTCCCCCTCCCCCTCCCTCTCTCTCTCTCTCTCTCTCTCTCTCTCTCTCTCTCTCTCTCTCTCTCTCTCTCTCTCTCTCTCTCTCTCTCTCTCTCTCTCTCTCTCTCTCTCTCTCCCCCTCTCTCTCTCCCCAAACCTAACCCATATCGAAACCCTAATTTAATTCTAATCATAACAATGACCCCCCTACGACCTCCCCAAACCTCTCCTGTGACCTACCCGGCTCTCATGAAACCCTAACCCTACCCCACTCAAGCATCGCGAAAAAAGAGGATTTATCAAGCTAGAAGACAAATTTCAGAACACGATCAAGGATACAAGAAACTCATGGACTCCGCCATAAACGGCATCATTACCTGCCTATCCAAACTCGAAAAGGAGACTGAATCACTCCATAAAGAGAAGGAACAATGGAAGAAAGAACGAGACTAGTTGAAGGGAGAAATAGCCCTCCTCAAGACAACGGTGACATCATGGTTGCACTCGTACGTCAAACGAGTAATCCCGTACGACCCGACCCGTCCCGTCCATTTCAGTCCCGTACGATTCGTACGGTCAGCATATAGTCGAACGTGCCTTCCTCAGCCTTCCTTAGCGATTTCGGCGCCAGATCTATTTCAGCAGCCATCTCTCCAAGGTCTAGCCTCTATTAGCCAACCATTCTAACTTGTGGACACTCACAAGACAAGAGAGCTTTGCCCTCTTGTTTCCGTTAACCAATTTCAGCGCCCCCATTTGTTGCTCCAGCCTCCACCTCATCAATGGCTCCTCCTCTTCATGAAGCTTTCGATAAGCATTGTGTTGCCTATGAGAGAGTGAAAGAAAAATCAAATGTCGTTGGCATTGCAAATATTGTGGGAGGATTCAAACATCTAGTGTCACACGCCTTCTCATCCACCTTTGCAAATTGGGAGGAGAGTGTGCTCCATGCAGCAAAATCCCCGATAATATCTATGAAGAATGTCGTCGCAAGTACCTTCCATTAAAGAGGAGAAAAGGATCTTTTGCTGAAAATGAAGTGGTGTCACCAGATTGTGTCGACTCGGAAAGAGGTAATTGTCCATCTATTTCTATTGGTTCAGCTTCGGTGGCACCCACAATGAGTTCATGTGGGCATGATGAAGTGGATGTGTCCAAGAAAGCTAAGGGAATGGGCACTAGCACAAGCTCACAACAACCTACTCTTGCACAAGCATCAGGTGGTGTATCCGGCACTATAACTTGTCTTAGAGAAAGACAAAGGCTTGCTGAAATTGAGATTGCACGAACCGTCATTGAATGCAATCTTTCATTTAATGTGCTTCGGTTGGATCGATGGAAATGCATGGTGAAAGCAATAGCTAATGTAGGTCCGTGTGAGGGTTGGTATGGAGTTTCATACAATGATATGAGGACAAAGAAATTAGATGAGGAGAAAGAGAGGATTGATAAATCCTTAGAACCCGTGCGCGCCGGTTGGGTTAAATATGGATGCTCTATTCTCTCCGATGGATGAAGTGATCGTAAAAAAAGAGGGATTATTAACATTCTTGTATCTTGTCCTCTTGGTACTTATTTCTTACGAGCAGTGGATGCGGGAGTAAAAAGAAAGAAGGTCACCGGTAGCTTCATTTACTCACATATTCGCCGTGCCATACTTGAGGTAATTTGATTTTTTTATTTTTATTCAAAAAACTTCAGAAAAATGATTCATATTGTGTGTGTGTGTGTGTGTGTGTGTGTAATATGTGACTTGAAAGTTGAGTCTTGATTAACTTGTTGTTAACATGATTTTTTTTTCTTTCCCATAGGTTGGCCCTCAAAATGTCATTCAAGTGGTGACCGATAATGCCTCAAATTGTGCATCTATGGAAAGAAAGTTAGAGGAGGAGCTTCCATCCATAGTATGGAGCCCATGTGCTTCTCATTGCCTTGATCTTCTTATGGAAGACATTGGCAAGTTGGAATGGATCAAAAGCATTATTTCAGAAGCTACATCCATAGTTGACTTTATCAACTCCAAGGTGAGGGTTCTTGCTATTTTTCGGTCATATTCGGATAAGGAGTTCAGAAAGCCATCAAAAACACGATTTGCGGCTATGTGGATACTTTTGGACCGTCTTTATGAGGTTCAAAATAAGCTTCAAAAGACGGTAGTCTCAGAGGAGTTTAAAGAATGGATGGATGGAGAGCCCATTGCACAACAACAAGAGGCAAAGTCTATCCAAAGGTTATGCTTGAGGGAGTCATTTTGGAAAAATGTTTATGGTATTATTGTTGCAATTTTACCTTTGTATAAGGTATTGCATATGACGGACATGGAGGGTGCCACAATAGGTGTTCTCTATCATTTTATGAAAGAAGCGATTGAGGAAATAAAGAAGTGCACAATTCTTGATGAACCATATGATCTTTCATGGTAATTTTATAAATTCATATTCCTTATTTTATTCTAAGTCTTTATGAGTTGACTCTTGAGTTAGCCTTTAAATTCCCATTTGAAAATTCATACTAAATTCTAATCAATCTTTATGTTTTTATGGCTCTTCATGTAGTGATATTCTTGATAGCACACCCAAAAGAGATGATATACTCTATTTGGTGGAGAAGAGATGGAAGTGGATGAAGAGGCCTATTCATGGTGTTGCTGCCCTCTTGCACCCGGCCTTTAAAGAGGCTTCATTATTCATGGACACCACACTTTTGGAAGATAGAGATACCTATCTTCCAAAAATTCTATCTTGTGAGTAGCATGCTACTTTTTTGCAAGAATTCATAAATTATAATGATCAAAGAGGGATTGCATTAGCCTCACCTATTGTTTGGAAGAGGGATTCACTAGTGAAGCCTCTTTTTTGGTGGGAGAGTTTTGGCTATCAAATGCCTCTACTCCAAAGGATAGCTATGCGAGTTCTTGCACAGGTATGTAGTATGTTCAAATTTCAAAATTCTAACATGTCAAATGATAAATCATTTTAATGGTTTTTTGTACTAATTTGTTTCCTTTTGTTGTATTTTTTGTTGTAGGATTGCTCATCTGGAGCATGTGAGAGGAATTGGTCTGCCTATTCCCTCATCCATACCAAAATACGCAACAAGCTGAGCACAAAACAATTAGAGAGACTTATATATTGTCGCTCTAATTTACGCATGTTATGAACCATGCATCAAATGCCTATGGCAAGTCAAGTAAGTACTAAGTACTAAGGATCATAATCCATTCGTACATACTACATACTAATTGATCATATTTTTTGTGTTTTTGTTTGTTTTTGAATAGGTGAATGTGGATAATCAAGCTCTCACTTGAGACACTTAAAAGCGTTCAAAAAGAGAGAGATGAAGAAGAACAAATTCTCCGTGATTTATATTTAGAGCTTGAGGAGATTGATCGGAGAGTGAATCGTACTCGATCTCACTCAAAGGTCACAATTCGTGCATCACGAAATCGACAAAGGCGTGGGCATTCGACTTCCACTATTGCATATTCACGAAGAGGGTCCGGTAGTAGATCAGCTCCATCGGCCATGGAAGATGAAAATGAGGCCATCGGAACCTAGAGAGCCATCTTATGATGATGATGGCAATATTATTAGTGATGGAGATTACGAAAATGTTTCTATCATGTCCTCTAGTGAAGAGGATAATTGTACATCTAGTGATGAGTAGTGACTCATGAGCATTATGGTCATTGGTGATTCATACATTTGACATTGATGATTGATCATTGATCATTGGACATTTCTTATTTGCATGTGTTGCTAATTTTGTCACTTTTGTTTTGAATATGAGTTATCTATCATGAGATGTATCATGATTCATGTTCTAAATTCTCTAAAATCTGATTTTGTCTCAAATATGAATATTGCATGTCTTTTACATTTGTGAAATTTAAATTATGGTATATGCATTCAGCTCGGGTTATTATATCTCATAATTCATTGATTTTTAATAATTTTGGGAAAAGTTAGAACTTAGGAGTTGACATGTTTTCTTAAATCTGAAATTTGAATTGTCTTTAACCTTGAATACTTAGTACTTATTATTACATACATGATACTACATAGTAGTAAGTACATACTACATACTACATAGTACAAGTAACAATGTATATGTACATATTATATATACAAATTACAATGTACATGTACATTCTAGTCTCTAGAATCTAGATATGTATCTACATTGCACATGTACATCTACAATGTACATGCACATTGTACATGTATCGTACGTATCGTACATGTACCCCAAAATTTATTAGTACGATCCCGTAACGCACGGGAACCGTACAGGACGCATCGTACTGAACTGGACGTGACTACTATGGGTGACATCACTCTCTCCCAAAGAAGGTGGGATTCACACCGCCACAAAGGAAGCCCTCAAAGAAGAAATCACAAAAGCCTTGACAGAGCACATGAAGGATAAAGTCGAAGCCACCAAACAGGGATGGGTGGAGGTAGTCAAAAGAAACATCAAGAAAGAAGGCTGCGAAGAGACACAAAAAGAAGATCGATCATCGTACACAACACCATCGAGGAGGAGAGGATGAGACAAGCCCGACGCCTCAACATACGAGTCACAAGAATCGGAGAGAGAGAAGGATCCACCTCAGAGGAGGATGGGAAGATCCATCTCCTTTCACTAAAGCTTGGAGGGTAGGCAAAGATGCCACCACGCAACGAGCCCTCATCCTCCATTTTCCTGATGGCGAGTCACGATCTACTTTCCTTCGCAAGAGGGTAATCCTACGAGGGCTTGAAGGCCCACCCATCTAGCTCAACGATGACCTCACCAAAATGCAAGTCGCACACGGGCGCGCATGTATGCCTAGGGTACACCAAGCCTGCAGAGAGGGGAAACGAGCATCCTACAGAGATGGCCGGGTCATCATAGATGGCAAGGTCATCACATAAGGACTTGCAACATGTGGAACACGAGAAGAGATCCACTTGGTGGTTTGGAACTGCAATGGAGACATGTTGACACATCCAAAGAGACTCGAGGAGGTGATGAATGGTCCGGCCATCATCCTACTTATAGAGAGAGAGGATTGCCCCTAATACATGGATTCCAATGGGAGTCTCTACACAGGATGTACACGACAACACAACTCCCGCGGATCAAGAGGGGTGGCCATACTTTTTCGACAAGGACTAAACAATAGATTACAAATTATTGCTCGCGACCCACAACCCCGATACATGTGGGTCCGCCTTTAGCTATCACGTGACAGTTTCATTTACATAACCATATGCTATTTTTGGCCCCCTCACGCTCTCCTTTTGCCTCCACTCAGTATGATTCCTCATCAAAGGAGCCCTCACCTTATCCATGTCTATCTAATGGGATCATGGAGTACTCCACACTTGGTGAAGTCTTCCTCATAGGAAACTTCAACACTCGCACAGGTAGTGAGCAGTGAGAGACATATGACCATGAGGATCCAAGGCGCTACATATCCTACAGGAGGAGAGTATCATGCATCAGTCCCCAAACAGAACTCCAATCACAGCCTCTGGACGACTTCTACTCAAGCTTGGCTCTTAGCACCATCTCATCATTTGTAACGGGATGGCCTGGTGGCCTACTTCAGGAGGCTTGACTTGTATGCCACATGGATCTACAAGGGGAGGAGGGAGCTCGATTATATCTTGGGGTCCAGGGAGGCCATCGTTTATTCACAGAAAATAGAAGGGCGGACATCAGACTCAACTCCCAACCATAGAGCCAATACGGGCTCACCCCCGAGCTTGGGAACTTGCAACCAAGGGGCACTTGGCTGCAGGCACTTTGACTCTTGGCCCTTTGGCATAGCCTCGTCACCTGTACTCGTGGGCAGCTCGCGGTATGGTACGCCAATCCCTTGGAGGTGGCTGCCCGCTTGGATGTAGGCTCCCAAGCTCGGGGGTGAGCCTATATTGGCTCTACGACTAGGAGGTGAGTCTGATGTCCCCCCTTCTATTGTTTGTGAATATGGCTTGTGTCTTATCTTATCCAGCACGAAGGTTGTCCAGCACGGAGGATCTTGGAGGTCCTAACAGCCACCCACCCTATTGCATCACTCACCATTCCACCCATACCCATGGGAGCCGATCACACATACCTCTCCCTTTCCATCTCTAGAGATAGTACCCCCATAGACCCATACCATGTACCCCACACACCACCATTCATTTCACATGTGAGCTAGCCCCTCTCTACTCATCAGAGGTAGAGCACGGCCTATACCTACTACACCCATCCACTCCCCTCCCAATTCTCACTTCACAGATCTCCTCCATCTTATACACCTCGGCTATCAACTCCTTCACACACACCACTCACTCAGGACGTACTCCCCCTCTTAGGACTAGGCCCCAAAACAATTGGTACGACGATGAAAAGAGTGCTTTACAAATGCTTACATATACAACAAGCGTTGGGAGAGATTATAGAGAGGGGCCAGTAGAGAGATGAAGGCACTAACACATCGAAAGCGGCAAGCTTTCGAGGAGACACATGAGCTCGAGTTATATCATCTATTCATGAGCATGGATAGTGCGACAGCTTGCCACACTCTTCGCAAGCCTCGTCCGACCACATCCATTGAGGACGCATAGAGTTGGAGGGACTATGCAACGTAATTATATGACATGCCTCGACAACCGCCCATCTCAGAGCCACCCGAGCCTCGGCTCACACATTCCTCTTTCTTTACTACATGGATGGTGGATAGGACCATATGCCGCATGCAACTCAAACAGGCAGCCGACCACACCGGTTTACAAAAAGAGCATCTCATCTGCACAGCCTCCACTATAGCCCTGTTGATTGCACATTTTTTCAATCGGGCTATAGGGGAGGGTTTCCCAAAGGAGCGGACAAAGCACACTATCGTGCCTATCCACAAATTTGGTGATACTCTTGGTCCTGGGACCTACAAGACTATTATGATTGGCCACACAATGGCCAAGTTATATGGAGCAATTCTTGAGGAATAGCTTAGCTCATATGCAGAGGATGAGGGCCTCCGAGCACCAAGCCTAGCCGAATCTAGACAAGCTTTCTCCACTATCGACCATATCTTCATCCTGCGTTGTCTCATTGATGGGGCAAAGGTGAGGAAGAAGAGGCTTTATTGTTGCTTTGTGGATTTTCGCAAGGCTTTTGATACGGTCCCACGCGAAAGGCTATTCCAACGCCTATTGAGCCTTGGGATCCCGACAGAGATTATATGGGCCATCTATGCTCTCTACAAGCATGTGGTTGGTCGAGTCCGATGCCTTGGCAGTTTATCGAAACCTGTTGCTAGCACCATTGGTGTTAAGCAAGGTTGCCCACTCGCCTCGACACTTTTTGGGCTTTACATTGATGAGACCTCTGACTACATACTACGAGCAAACGGGGAGGGGAGCGAACTAGGTGGTACCCTAGTTCACATTCTATTATATGCTGATGATATTGTTTTGATTTCAAAATCACCTGAGGGGCTCCAATGCCATCTCGGGCTTTGGATGATTTTTGTTCGCATAGAGGACTGACTCTGAACATTGGCAAGACCAAGGTCATAATTTTTCATACATTCAGTGTAGTGAGGAGTGAAGCCTTCATCACCATAGCAGGAGGGGAGGTCGAGGTGATAACTTCATATGTCTACCTGGGAGTCACCTTCACTAGCTTGCCAGGACCATTCATCATGAGGCAGGCAGCTAGTGACAGACTCACTCGAGGGTATGCGGCACTGGCCATGGCACATGCTAGAGCAGAGGTGCCACCAGGCACATTTCCAAGAACCCCGCACGAAGGGGTGGCTTTTTGACACACTAATCACTCGGGCCCTGATGTATTCAGAGACAGTATGGGCACCAGGTTTGAGTGTTGATCGGTGGGCACAGATTGAGAGGCCACAGGTATGTATGATCTCATGCTTGTTTCGTAGCAAGCAGACCATGCCACATGACATCATCTGAGCAGAGCTCTCTGCACCACCCATGGTCCTCGAGGCACTATTCCAGACAGCCACTTTCATTCAAAGCGTGAGAGAGTTGCCCCATGACAGACTCACTCGTAGAGCATTTGAGGCAGCTATACAGTTGTCAGAGAGTGGGCATGATGGAGCTTGGTACTCACAGGTCAAAACTTGGTTTGCGACACATGGGGTAGATATGGAGCGCCTAGCACCCTTTCAGAATGACCCAGACTCACCTTACTCCCACCTCTCTCACAGAGAGAGGAACTTGGTACTCGGACAAGATTTATGGAGGCTCTACATCAGGAGAGTATGGAGATCATCCAGTTGCCTTCTCCTTTACCTATGCAACATCCAGGAGGGAGTTTAATTCTGTCAAACCTCTAGTCAGTGCCCAACAATTGCAGGGATAATGGGAAATGACCACTCCAAGGCTCTTGCCTGAGTGTTAATTGGTGAACATCTGAAATAAAAATTAGCTCCACTAACCTCTAATCAGTGCATTGATTATGTGTAAAAGTACATAAATAAATAGTGGATGAAAAGCCTGATACAAGCTTGAAAACTCCGAATACTTTAGGCGAGGCCTTAACTGAGATAAGACAGCATACATCAATCATCCACACTCATCAGTGATGTATTAAAGGCTAACAAGCAACCTGGGTCAGTTATTACTGAAGTGAAAAGCACATCCAGCACAAAGTGGCCTTCCTTAGTTACAAGAGGAAAGTCACCACCCATTGGACCAGCTTCTCCTACCGAAGGTCTCCTCCATACCTGCAAATAATCTATAATAAATTTTTTTAACAGAATCTACAAAATAGAAAATGGATGAACATGTAAACAGATTTTCATACCCACAAGCTTGAAATTAGCAATTACCTGATACATAAATCAATCTAAGTCCCCACATCAAGGGAATCCTATAATTTAAAACATCGGATTACCTCAGCATCACCCAGGAACAAGTCATCAATTTCTTCAGCAGTTTCTAGCCAGTCCTCCTGAAACAACCAACCAAACAATGCATTACTTCTTGCATTTGGGAATTCCTTTGATCTGAAACCGAGACTTTCTAGATCCAGAAGAAGGAAAAGGAAAGGAAACATATTTACAGACAAGAAATAACTTTCATTTATGATTCATAAATAGCTAAAACATAAGAAAATTTTCCTTAAAGTTAAAAGAATATGAACAGGATAATAAACATCATCAGAAACCAAAATACTCGTCAGACAAGATGGTTGAGGAGCATGGAACCAATGCCCAAAGGAATACTAAAATGCCTTAACTTTCTATGAAAAAGATATTTTATTATTCTTACATTAGATCTAAAATAATCCTGTAGTTTTCACAAAACGTGTAATTGTTATGTCCCAAAAGTCTAACAATCCTTCATACAGATTGTGGATGAATCCTAGATATTTCAAAAAAGCATATGATTGGTGTGTAAGAATGATAATGTTCCTATTTATCACTCATCTGTACATGCATCCACAATCAGGATTATGATACACCAAACTTAGACTTGTTCCACTGCCTATATGTTGAGTGCTTCATA
Source organism: Ceratopteris richardii (assembly GCA_020310875.1). NCBI lineage: Eukaryota > Viridiplantae > Streptophyta > Polypodiopsida > Polypodiales > Pteridaceae > Ceratopteris > Ceratopteris richardii. Next base: position 106,143,224 of record CM035407.1, read on the forward strand.
ACTGATTTCTTATCTTCATGAGACAATCAAAGTCATTTTTCACAACATGCATGCCCCTTTACTTGACTAAGGTAAAGACCTTTTTGTTGATCAGTCATTTCACAACCTCCTTACCTTACATCAAGGTGCCAAACATTCTCATTCTATTTTATAGTTTTGGTTTGAAGGTCTCTTGGTGGAAAACCGACAACGTATGACCCTAAGAATCTGTGACTATTTCAGTGCATTTTCTCACTTCAATCAAGCTAATGCGCCAAAATCTGCCTATTTAGTATTTTGTCTACTCAATTGAGCTACAATGCACATGCACTTCGTTATCGGCACAGTAATACTTAATTACTTTTGATGTGGAAATATTATACCGCAATATATATATATATATATATATATATATATATATATATATATATATATATATATATATATATATGTATATATATATATATACATATATATATATATATATATATATGTATATATATATATACATATATATATGTATATATATATATATACATATATATATATATATATATATGTATATATATATATATACATATATATATATATATATATATATATGTATATATATATATATACATATATATATATATATATATATATATGTATATATATATATATACATATATATATATATATATATATGTATATATATATATATACATATATATATATATATATATATATATATATATATATATATATATATATATAAAGAGAGAGAGAGACAGACAGACAGACACACACACACACACAACAAGAATAACTCTAAACATGGAAACAAACAGTTTTATGGTAATGAAAATGCATTTAGAATTACTAACCTGTTTGATCAGGACAGGGACTACACCTATGAGGTCCTGTGTGAAGTTTGACTCATCCACAATAAATACGAACTGATTAGCAGCTTTTGCGATAGCCTATTATTCCCAGAAAATAGAGAGAAAGAGAGTGGAAAAAGATCAGCTTTTGTGTAATATAGAATACACAAAGAAAAACAGTGTCCATGAGGCCAACTTACCTTTTCTTTCAATATAGATTCTCTGCCTTTCGCATTCTTACGACCAATTATAGAAAACAGAGTCCCTTCTTGAACTAGGTCTGCATCATTGAATGCAAAATCTAGCTGCCCATACAATTTCAGAGCACAGAATGACAGAACATATTTGAGAATATATGCAAACCAATAATATAAAATCATTCACTACAGCTTTATGACCATAATTTGATGAGAAATTCAAAATTTGTTCTCTTCGGCAAAGTAATGGTAAATTCATCGAATTCAGCTTTATGACTCAAAAGCAGTATGTTTATACATAAAGACAACACGAAACATGGTTATAGCTTTTTGTGAACTAAAGCCAAAATCACAACACCCAAGAACTAGAAAAGGCAAAACAACACCAAAGCAAATCACGGCAAAGCAAAGAAGTTAAGAACAAAAACATCACAACAGCAAGGGTAAAATCAACAGCTGCTTGTTCCAATTTCCAGAAGCTGATAGTCTATGTCTCATGAGCTTCTTACACCATACTGACTGCATTTGCATTAGTTCATATAGATTAGCCACACGTGAGTTTGACATAATGCTCTGTCCACGAGATTCCTTAGAATCTCCCCAACTCATATGGATTGGCCACAAGTGACTTGACAATGGACATAATGCTGTATCCACAAGATTTGTTAGAATCTCCCTCGCTTAAAGCCTAACAATGCCAATTAATTTTGAAGTACTTTCTTCGAATGCAATAGTTAAAATAACACTATCAAATGATAATCACATTCCCCAATACTTCCAATCAAGGACAAGAGCTTGGCATCACTATATCCCCTTCATACTCCCTCTTCTCCAATATCTATATTTGTTTGTTTACATGCCCGATATAAACCTATCACAATAGCATCGCATATGAACACAGTTAGCACTTTTGAGAAACTTTTTTTTCTTTTATAAACCAAGGTCCTAATGACTCACTATCACATTTCTCATTGAGCTCTCTTGCTTCTCACTCATTCTGTATGAATTTGGACAAATCTAAATCCAATTGGTATCAAAGCAGGCACTAGCACCATCTTGCTTATTGCTGTCCAATACACTTTGATCATTTCTTAAAACTGTCTTTTAATACAATGTTGCTTCAAACCCCCCCCCAATTTAAAAATTTAATTAAAAAAAAAAAAGACAAAACAAAACAAAAACAGCCTGGTAAAAATAGACAATCCCAACACTCTGATTTTCATATCTGGTCATGCGAATTTTATTTTTTTGGTTAAAAGTTGAAACAGCACAATATGTGGAAAGGCTTTGAACAAGTATAGGCCACTCTTCTTTCTTTCTTATAATAAAATATGTATGTTGATTGCTGACATAAATGAACCCATGTGCAGACCTGCAAAAATGTGGTAGACATGGACTATTGGTGGAGTAGAACATGGACCTGGAGAGGGTGGTCATGTGTGTTTGGTATCTTTTAAGTGTGAGGACCGAACCTTACATCCGAGGTAAGGTGCATGAGGTGTGTTTAGGGTTTGTCAAGTGCATTTAAGGTGCCAGGACTGAACCCTACCGTTCAAGTAATGTTCATTCGATTAGAAAATAATAATATATACTAGTATATAGTATATACCTAGGTTCCATACGTTTGAATATAACTCATAAGTACTTTATAATATATACTATATAGTATATACATAGTGCACAAACTGCAATGACCAATGTAGACACCATAATTATCAAGTTTCAACTTTCGATATACATGATAGATCATCAATTGACATTGGAGTCTTAGACAAAGATCATATTCACAATTCATAACTTACAATACATTAAACATTAGCTACATAACAAACATCAAGATCAAAGATCCATAAACATTGAACAATTACATCAAATCATCATATGATAACCACATAAGTTTCGATACACCACATTAAAGAGAAGTTAGAACCACTAGATAGATTATACACATGATACATCGTGATAGAACCACCGTGACCCATCCAATATCAACTATCAGCCTATCACTATATAATCTACAATGTAACAATAAAATTCAAGATACAAATATATCATCTCAAAAGTGAATAGATAACATCATGTCACATAACAGAGTCAAGACGCAAATGATCAAATGATCAATTTATTGGCTCAGTTTCATCTTAACTTAGTGACTCCTCTGATGTTGATGCCTCAGAGGAATCAGGATGAATACATGTAGCCCATAACGAGGACATTTCTTTCATCATTAAACCCTATGAGTGCATGGTGATTCTTGCATATAAATGTGATCACATCTTTGGCAACAACGATAATAGGAACGACCCATGTGAGCTTACATACATTCTCAATCAATAAATCTAACGAATGTGTCGTACAAGGGTCCATACTATGGATGGGTACTCATTCTCCATTAACTTTCCCATCCTCCTAAAATTACAAGCATATGTGATAACTTGTACCACATTCTCTTCCCAAACCTCTTCTATGCCACACTTTATGTGCTCATAGATGTACTCCCATGTGATTCTAGTACTTTCTTCACTACAATTTATAGCTCTCAAGAAGTAGGTACTACGCATGATGGTACCATAATATTGATGATATGGGGATATCTAATGTCACTCCAACATATGATATTTCTATGTATGTAGGTGTGTACACCAATACATATGTACATTGTACATAGATACATAGGGACATATGGGAATGAGGTATTTACATATGTAGTTACATATGCATACATGCATATTTCTATGTACGTAAATACGTAGGTAGGTACATACATACATATGGACGCAAATGTAGAATATATGTATGCATGTGTGTGAATATGTATATATACCTTCATCTATTCATAAGACACACAGATCCATAAGAAAATACAACAATAAATTATGTGAAGAAACAAGATCAAGATAAAGCATTAAGAATATCTACAAATGACAATGTGACATTGAAAATACAAAAAAAAAGATATTAAATAAAATAAATAAGTAATCAAACAAAACCAATAAACAATAAAATTAATATTAAAAAAGAGTTTAAAAAGAATTATTAAAAACAAATTTTTTCACAATATTTTGAACATAGAAAACAAAAAATAATAAAGATAATATATGTGTATATGTACACATGGTATGTATGCAGCAACAAACTTAATGGAACTGAAATAGTCAAGCATAACAAACTCATTGAACTGGTGAAGTTTTATGAAAGTACATATGCATGTAGATACAGAAATTGAAGGCGGGTAGGAAGGCTCGCTAATAACCACACAAGCATACTCAAGCAAGTAGTACATATGCATGTAGATACGGAAATTGAAGGCGGGTAGTACGGCTCACTGATAAGCACACAAGCATACTTGAGCAAGCATTCATCCAAGCAAGGAAGTGAATGAATGACCATGCAAATCAGCAATCACTTGAGTGAATGAGTAGATAAGTGACCATGCAAATTAGCAATCACTTGAGTGAATATGCGGGTGTGGTGTTGATCCAGGAAGAATGGGGAAGAGAGTGTGGGGAGGGGGGGAGAGGGGGCGGCGGGCCTAAGCCATATGCATGCAC
>CM035407.1:106157813-106185313 GCA_020310875.1 Ceratopteris richardii
ATTTGAAATGTGGCATAATATTTGAAAGTGAAACAAGTAGAAAACTAACAAAGTTCCTAATGATTGAAGAAGAGAATTCTTACCGACATAATTTAAGAGATACTATAATTTTCATCGAATCAAGAGGAAACTTACCACAACTCATACACCTCAACAAAATGGTATTGCTGAGAGAAGAAACAAGATAATAGTTGAAATGGATTGTTGCATGCTAAAATCTCAAGATATTCTTGATTCATTATGGGCAAAAGCAGTTAATATGACTATGTAAATTTTGAGTAGGTATTACTCATAAAAAAACATACCATGCTAAAAGGCTTGTAGTTATGCATTTCAAATCTTTGGATGTTTATGTTATGCACATATATATGGATCAAGAAGAACTAAGTTACGATCATAAAAGCAAAAAATGTATCTTCTTAGGATATAGTGAAGAGTCTAAAATATATTGCTTTGGGATCTATAGGCAAAGAAGATCATTATCAGCCATGATAAGGTAGTTGATGGGGGGCCGCTCTTAGTGGATAACAATGGTAAGCCCACTATCTTATCAACTGAAGAAATAACTCACCTTGTGTCTTCCCATAGATAGGTCAAGCTCGATAAAAAGGGGACATTAGATAATGATATTTCTCCATCTAAAAATGAAACAATTGTTAACACATAGAGTAAGCCACTACCAAAGTGGGTATAAGAAATGTTTGATGATTGGAACTTTCAAGTTGATGTTCTAGAGTCATCTTTAGATAGGTTATGTAGATCAAAGAGGATTGAGGAGCAACAAAGAGCCTCACATCATAATATCAATATGGGTCTTATGGTTAAAATTATGGGATCAATAAAAGAACCCATAACTCTAATTGAAGCACTCAAAGATCCCAAGTGGAGAGTAGCAATGAAGGCTAACTATGATATCATACTAAAAATTGGTACCTGGGAATTCTTTGATTTACCACCAAAGAAAAAGTTAATTGGAACTAAGTGGATTCAAAATACAAAGCAGATAGTAGAGAGCTACAAAGCTTGACTCATTGTATAAGGATTCTCACAAGTGGAAGAATTTGATGTCCAAGAGATATTTGCACCAACAACTCGAATGACTACAATTTTTATGGCACTTGCAATTGTTGCACATAAAAGGTGGCTTATATTCCACACATATGTAAAATCATCATTTCAAAATGGATACATCAAGGAGGAGGCATATGTATCTCAACCACCAAGCTTTGAGGTACCTCATAAAAAAAAGGGTTTGTAGACTTAAGAGGCATATATGGTCTTAAGCAAACTCCAAGAGTTTGGTATCAATGAATTAATATACTTTTTTAAAAAATCTAAGTTTTCAAAGAAATTCTTTTGATGAAAAATTGTATGTTATGAGAAAAGATAACTAGCTAGTGATTTTCATCTTGTATGGAGAAAATCTTATCATTAGAAGAGATCATGCAGATTTCATGAAATAAACTGGTGCTAATAATTTGAACAATGATTTTGAGATGATCGATCTTGGGCTACTCCATTATTATCTTGGCATTAAAGTATGGCAAAAGGATAATGGGATTTTCATATTAGAATAAAAATATGCTATGGAAATACTTAAAGAATTTGGGATGATGGACTACAAATCCACTAGCATACCCATAAAGGTAAATCTTAAACTTTCAATAGAGGATGATACACCAAAGTAGATGCTACGAAGTGCAAAAATCTTATTGTGAGTCTTATCATTTTGTGCAACACTAGACGAGATACGTGTTATGCTATTGGACTATTGAGTAGGTTTTCTAACAAACCAAAAGATAGACATTTGATTGCATGCATGGAAATTCTAAGGTATATTGCAAGATACTTCAATTTTGGTATGTTTTATACCGCATGTGATACTCTTCAAGGGTATTGTGATTCAGATTCAACTTGAGATTGTGACTCTAAAAATTCAGTCTTTGCATATTTTTTCTCACTTGATTTAGGTACCTTTCTTGGATAAGTAGAAAGCAACCAACTTTGGGGCTCTTCTCCACAGAAGCAAAGTACAAAGCAACTTGCTTTGCCTCATGTGAGGCAGTTTGGTTAACGAGAATTCTTCTAGATCTAGGCTTTCCATAAAAAATGATGAGTGTACTTAAGTGTGATAATCAACTAGGGACATTGCAAAGAACCCAATATTTCATGCTTGCGTCAAGTATATAAAAGTACAATACCATTGTTCATGAGCTAATAGAATATATGACATTATGGAGTTGGAGTATTATCCAATAGAGTCAAATTGCACTGACATATTCATTAACGTACTTAGAAAATAATAACTCAACTGACATCTTCAATTACCCCTCATGATTATATATTGCATTTCACATTTTATAATGTGAGAAGTGGAGAATGACATGTCTGGGACTCACCTCCCAACCTATTTATAGCCCTTGCCTAGTCACCACTAGAGTTCTCTCTAAGGTCCCTCTACTCATCTGCCCATCATGAGTAGATATCTCATATGAACTCTCTGGATTTTGGCCTTGCCTATCCCCGGAGCAAGGAAATTCTCGTTCCTCCAAGCATGTAAAAATGTATGGAATATAACACTCTCTCCCCCTTCTAAAGATCATTGTCCTCAATGATATAGAAGGAGCTATAAACCTGGGAATCAAAATTTGTGATTCCAAATAATAAGAGTAGAGGGTGCTAGGTGTGTGAAGTACTAGATAATAAAAAAGTAGACAACTCGTCTCTCTGCTTCCTATCTAGCATTTCCACCAATAAATAGTAGTCCTTGCCTTGGGCATACTATAGGAATCCCTTTGAGGCCCAATGAGTCCATATGTGCACATCATAACTACTTGGAATATCCTCGCACTCCTTATGCCTAGACCTTGACCATTAACTTATGATGGCTTATCACTTGTAGAGACCTTGGCAACTTGCCCTTGTCTCCCTGGAATACTGGCTGACAGCTTGTCATGTGGTATAATCGTGAAAAATCACTTACTCCACTAGAGTAATAAAAACTATACGATGCTCAACCAAAACAATTTGACTAAGTCCCTAATTTCTATGGTAAAATACTAAAAGTAAATGGAAATCTTTTCCAAATAGTGCTTAATCTCTAAGCTGAAGTAAATCTGCTTGATTTACTCACTATAATGAAATGAATCTTAAGAAAGTCTCATCATGATCCAAACTGTGAATCCATGATAATCTATCAATGATCCAACTATGGAACAAGATGTCAATCTATCAATGATCCAAACTATAGACCAAGATTTCAATCTGTCACATCCAAACTATGGATCAAAATCTCGATCTATCATATATAATAATCCAAACTATGGATCAAAATATCTCCCATAAAAAAAGTAAATCGTAATCCACTCTGTGGAACTAAGTCCATCATGCCAACTGAATACATGCTAAGAAAGTATAGCAACTAGTGGAACTACTACCGCCTTCTCAATAATAACATGCAAGATGTTCTAAGTGGATGAAACTTGCTTTATTTCTGACCACCAACTGAATATCATTATGATCAAATCATTCCTAACTAGGAATGAGATGTCTCAAGTAAACTAGTGTAATAATCTGGCACTCCTAGATATAATGAGGACCATAATGTAAGTCCACTACTATGAAAAATGGTAAGTAGATATGTGCACACTCATAGCCCACTAGGCTAAGTATCTAGCTCACCTCATATACACTATGTATGAACCATGGCCTATCCTTAGGCATATCAAATAAAGTAGTATGTACTCTATGAATTTCTTCTTAGTGCAATTGCCTATTCATAGTTCTTCTGTGCAAACCTTGCCTTTCCGCTTCTAGGCTACTTGCCTGCAAACTTGCCTTGTTTGCGATCACATACAGAGTGACTGCCTCAACTGCCCCTCTGTTGTCTAATAATAAGAAGATCATCTAAATGAATCCCAAATCATATAAAAAATACTATCTCATAGACTTCTCTCTCATACCATCGGTCCTACACTTAGGTAGAATACAAAGTTTGATGTCCCATACCACCAAACTTTATACCCCACATAGATGCATGTATGAGATTAAAGTCAAACACTTCTCTCCAAATGATTAGAATAAGCTGGTGAGTACTCACACTCATAAATATAAAAATGAAATCATGAAGTGTTCCTAAAGTGTTTCCTTCCCTCGATGCAAAGAACAGAGTCATTCCTATGACTCTATCACTCATAACTATCTGTAATAAATCAACTCAACTAGAGTTGTGAAGGATGCGGCTTGCATCAAATATCAACTTGCAACTTGAATCAAATATTAACTCACAATAAATTGGAATTTATACAACTTGTATGAATCTAATTATATGAAATGAGAACAACTAGCAAAGTTCTCCTATTCCATGCTCTAATGGCACAATATATATTTTTGAAAATTTTGACAAAGTCTCCTTTGTCCTACTAAGAATGGTCACCATAAACCAATGATCAATAAACAAGTATATGTGGCATAGCTAGCCCATGGTGATCACACCATCTCAAAAAAGTATCATAAAAACCTATGGAAAATCTTTTCCTTTCAACATTGTCTCCTACATAAACAATTTCCAATAGCAGCAGATTAAATATTGATTTTAACTAACTTTTACTCGTGCAAAAGCTATGAAATTTTCCACCCTTTTGTATCTTTTCTCAAGCTTTCATTAGCCACAAAAATCACTTGATTTGGGTATTTTCTCAGAGTTTTATAACCATTTTACTAGAAGGGTCGAACACTTGATGACCAACTTTGAAAATATATAAGGTCATCTTCTTGAAGCCCTTAGACTGATGAAATAAACTCCAAATTTCATTTTCTTTGTGCCCAAATCTAGATCAGCTTATCTAGTTTGGTCTCACAAAATTTCAATTCAAAATTAAATCAAGTACTCATTCAAATGTATCATTGTATCTCTGCTACACCTGCACCTAGGTGAGCTTAAAAGCAATGCTGCTGCACTTTTAAAATATCTTCTAACTATGAAGATAAATTCCAAAATTTTTGAATTTTGGATATATCATAGTGTCTACACTGGAGTAGCTTCTCCAAGAAATGTTTTTGAAATTGGAGCTTCCAATATGAAATAAACAACTATTCATGAAACATATATACCACTCTTTGGCAAATCCTCACCAGTAATTGTTATGAGAAGAATATGTCATTTGACCTACGAAATGATATTCAATTTCTTTCATATTTTACCGGCATATAGCTACGTCTATCTACCTTGATTAATATAAATTTCATAGTATTTGGACATTTGAAGCTTTCACAATGACCAAAATACTAAACCTCTATACCTGCAATATTTTGAAAATTTACAAAGGCTAACTTTTACTGTTTTCTTTATATCTCCTAAATGGAGAAATATTTCATCTTGAAATTTGTACAAACCATCTGTAAGTGTTTAGATAATGGTACAAACAAAAATCACTCAATTTGAGTAAATGAGCTAAGAGAACCAAGCACCTCTAGGTGACATGGTCTCTGGTCATTTTATAAATTCCAGAGACTGCACTTTCATATGCAGAGATCTTTTGACCCATCAAATGATCTTAAAAAATAATGAAACGTGGTATTCACAAAGTGCATCTATCAAGATTTCATGTCCAACAAAAATCATTCCATTTCGATCTACCAATCAAGAGAAATGACCTTTGTAACAAGCCTATGTCACTTGTTTCTGACCTCTATCTCTACTAGCAGCACTTTTAGTGCAGAGGTCATTTGACCTTTCTAAAAGTCTCCAAATTACTTGAAAATTTATCAACTTAAAGATAACCCTATGAGATAATTTCCTTCCAAATTTCAACAAATTTGTACATTCCCTCAAAGAGAAGCATCCAAATCTCTATGAGGCTGCTACCTTACTAACTATTTGCTCAAACATTTAAAAAAAAAACTTAAAAATGACGAGACATGTTAATCCTTATGATTAAACAAGCTCCTTCATTATCTTGGATGGATTATGACATGGAGACATATTGATGCATATAATGATCATCTATATCAATGCAAATCAATTAACCATCACAAATCGTCTCGTTGAAAAAATCGATTCTTTATAATATCTTTTTTTTCAATGAAAGTGAATATGCATGGATGTCATTCTATTTATTGTGCTTCTTGCACCTCATTAACCTCATCAAAACCAATTATATATAAGCACTTAATACTTGTATTGATGATCATAACCATAGCACTCTTATGCGGACTGAGATAAACGTCTATATCAAGTATATAGAAACAATTTATATGCTCATGCATTACTAATAAAAAACACATTTTAATTGTTCTTGATGTATATACCTTGTCCTTTACTCTTTAAAGGCACAATTAGCCTATGCATGATACCTCTATCACATACATCATGCTCACCCTTACTCATTGTGGTGATACATATAAGTAATCTTCTATAAACAGATAATGCATCATGCACTTCAATTTTCTAGCAAACATATCATCTATGTATACATGCATCCACAAATGCATCTTCTTCTCTACTTCAATAAATTTATATGCTTTTAGTTATGCACACATAAGACTTCCTCTGTCTCACAACACAATATCATTCTAGTTCTCACATGGCATATAACGCCATATGGCTACAAAAATTTCAGCAGCACTTCCCCAAGAAAATGAAGGTTGAACAAATAATAACCATGGTACAATGATAGGTATCAGCCTAGTGGTTGGCAAACCACTTTCTTTACTCCAAAAACCTGCAAATAAGAAACTTTTCCAAAATGTGTTGTTGGATACTACAGGCCCTCATAACAAGGTCATTTTGCGCTCCAATACCTACACAAAGATCTTGAAACACATAACAACAACTTGTGCATGCTTTTATGAATCAACATAGTTAGCATACCTTCATGTGCATTGTGCATATATGAATTCATATTCAAATAAATTTCATGCACATTCAAATATTAGTTTCATAACATTGAAAGAAAATACAATGCAAAATTATAAACTTTGATGCGAGAAGTATTCAAATGAATTTATTTGAGAGAAAAAATATGATACAAAAGTATGAAAAGCAATTCATTCCTATCCAAAATGGTTCAAAATATGAGTAGGAACTCCTAATTATCATAATTGGACACTCAATTCACTAAAAAAGAGTTTCTCACTAGTCAACAACCATCTAAAAACTTATGTAGAGATGGCTTCCAATGGTCCAAGTATCACCAGTTAAAAGAATGGGCTTGAAGTGTAGAGTCTATAGCAAGTTGAATTTCTTGATTTGGACCTTCCATTAAGAAGTTACGGCCAAAACAATGAAGCTAGGTGAGTGGACAGCATACCTCTTTGAATAAGTATGCAAAGAATTAAATACTCTCTATAGGTGAGTTTTAAGTATCTAATGGTAAATTCCAGCCACTCATTGGAAAGCTCTTGAAGTCTACTTTCTATATCAAGTCAAATCATTCAATTTGGGTTTCATATGAGAGGGTTATGCCCAATTTAGTCAATGTAGGTATGCTAATCTTGCTTTTTCTCTTACTTCCAATCTTTCTTTTTTTCTCTTTCTTTACTCTTCTCTCTCTTTCTAATCTTTTAATTCTCTCTCTATTCTTTGCTTTATCTCACTTAGGATCTCCTCCTTCTCTCTTTCTCTTCTTTTATCCTTTCTCTTTCTCCTTCACTTTCTTTTCTTCCTCTCTAACTCTCTCCTTATTTATTTATATCTTAGATATGTATAGATGCATAATCAAATGCATAAGTACATTCATAATTAGATTATGTATGTGTGTCATTGTGTGAGCAAATATGAGTGTGTATGTGTGTGTGTAAACCTATGCAATTCTATGTATATATGCTTGAGTTTAAGAATCTTTCCTCTTTCTTTCTTTAAATTCGAAGTAGATTGTGCTGCAGAATTTCTGGAAGTACTATCTCTTTAACCGTTAGAGATCACACTCCCCCCTCCTTGTTGCATATCAAAATGTACAGAATGGAACAAGAAACAAAGAGAAAACAGGCTTCGAAGGTTTGGCAGAAACATACGTACCTCATACCAGAGCTCACCATGCACGTATGAAGCCATTGATGCATGGAAAAATTCTCTCAATGTGTGCATACCCCCTTAGGAAACTCGTTCCTCACCATATCCATGCCCATCGAACCAAGCCAAGGAAGAAAAATGCCTCAGAAAAGAGAGTTACGAGATTTCCCTAAACCTCTCTCTATGATCTGATACCAAATGTGAGAAGTGGAGAATGACATGCCTGGGATTCACTTTGCAGCCTATTTATAGCCCTTGCCTAGTCACCATCTAGAGTTCTCTCTAAGGTCCTTCTACTCATCTAGCCATCATGAGTAGGTATCTCATATGAACTCTCTGACTTTTGGCCTTGGCTATCCTCCGAGCAAGGAACTTCTCGTTCCTCCAAGCATGTACATCTCTGGAATATATGTAAGACCCCATTATGAGGAGAAGCCAATTGTGCATTACCTAGTTGATGGGAATCTCAACTTGCATGTTGGATGAAGGTCAAGTTGGGTCATTTAAGGTATTCTAAGGAAAGGAAGTTACGAGGGTCTAGATCATCTTTTAAGCTTTTCCTTAAGAGCGCACAGATAGTAGCAATGATATATGCTCATTGCTCTGAACTTTCCTGTGCACCAATAGAGAGACTTAAAATGAAATTTTGCAGACTTGTAGTAGACTATAAGAGCTACCCAACAAGCTTTAAATCCTCCCAAATGGATATTCTGGCTGGGAGAACCACCCTCTGCAACAAAGGCTACCTGTTTGCAACACTCTCTGCCTATGTGCAGAGATATACCTTCACAAAGTTGGCAATTTCTCACAACTCACTCCGCCAAATAACTTGAAACTTTGGCAAAGTTAAGGGCACAATATGAGAGACCAAATGAAGGTTGAAATGAATGAAGATGAGTACAATGAGAGAGCAAACAATGCTATGCAATCTAGTACAATCAGATTTGGAAAAGCCTAACTACACCTCTAGATAGAGAGGAGCAAAATCATGAGAAAATGAGGTAAGCAAGCAAGGGGGCTGCTTGCTAGAGTTTATGACTTCACTAAACTAAATGGGAAACTCGTTGAATGCATACAACTCAAGAAAAAAAGGTGGTATGATGCTTATATAGACTTTTACTTTTCCTACAATCTATCTAACCACCCACCAATTAGTTTAGGTGCATTTTTTGGTGGTTGATTTGGTGAGATTTGAATTTGATTGAGTTTGCTGGAGCTTCGAACTTTATTCCATGATTTTGGGTCCTCATTTTTGATTGGTCAACTTGCAAAACTCGTGGTTGATCATTTTTGCATGATTGAGACTTGATTTTCAACACTCCCCCTGAAGTCTCAATGCCTAGGTCCTTCATTCCAATGCATGCCTTAAAGTGTTGTAGCTTTACTCCATCCAATGCTTTGGTAAACATATCCATATATTGGTCCTTTGTATTGACATGCTCCACCTTGACATCCTTTGACATGATCTTCTCTCGAATAAAGTGGTAATGCACTTCTATATGCTTTGACCTTGCATGGAACACCGGATTTTGAGCCAAGCATATGCTACTTATGTTGTCACAAAAAATAGGTACTTGCTTAACTTGCACATCAAGATCAACAAACAACTTCTTGAGCCACATAAGCTCACATGAGACTTGTGCTAAGCCTCTATACTCAGCGTTGCTCGATGAAAGAGCCACGGTTGGTTGTTTCTTTGACATCCATGAGATGGTCTTCTTCGCTAGCATGATAACATATCCACTAGTGCTCCTCCTGTCATCTCTGGAACCTACCCAATCATCATCACAATAAGCTTGTACATTTAATCCATCATCAAATGGATAATATAGACCTTCATTCACTGATCCTTTGAGGTACCTGGGTACCCTTTTGGCTGCAACAAGATGAGGTACTCTTGGTGCTTGCAAAAATTGAGATAACACTCCAACTACATGTGCAATATTAGGTCTTGTCATAGTAGCATACAAGAGAGAACCAATTATTGACCTATACATGGTCACTCCATTTAGGAAAGCATTCTTCACATCCAACTGGTACATCTTCCAACCTTTTGAGGCTGAAATCGCAATCAAACTTCTGATGGTGGAAATCTTAGCTACTGGGTTGAATGTTTGCTCAAAGTCTATGCCATAGGTTTGAGCAAAACCTTTGGCAACCAGCCTTGCTTTATACCTAGAGATGCTCCCATCTGCATGCCTCTTTACCTTATATACCCATTTGTTGCCAATGACTTTCATGTCCTTTGTTCTTGGCACCAATGACCAAGTATCATTTTCTTCAAGTGCTTTGAATTCCTCCTCCATGGCTTCAATCCATTCCCTATGCTTATCCGCTTCTTCAAACAAGTTAGGTTCTTCACAAGCTATAACTTGACTCATGTAGGCATAGTGTCTTGCAATGAATGAATCATAAGTTAACCTTTGAACAGGGTATTTAACCCTATTGGATGACCTTAGCTCACCATTAGGTGGTAGAAATCTCCTGCTCCTTGGTTTAGATGCTCTAAATCCTAGAGTTTCTAATTTTTCCATATCTTCATCACTTGTAGATTCCATGTCTACCCATTGATGGTCTTCATCATTTGCCATTTCCTTTCCGTTGCTACTTCCTTCACTTGAATGAGCTTCATTCCTTGTCCTTCCATGCCAAGCTGATGTAGTACTCTCCTCTGATGGTGTGTTTGAAGTGGTTGGACCACTTATCTTGATGCTTTGTTGTTTCTCTTTGAACTTCTTCTGGGCTTCATATGCATCGTCAACTTGTAACACATCTTTGCTACCATACCAAGGCAGCAACTCATCAAATATTACATCCCTAGATACCTTAAGCTCTTTGGTGCAAGGGTTATAGCATCTAAAACCCTTTTGCTATGAAGAATATCCAAGAAATATACACCTATCCGCCTTCGGGTCTAACTTGTGTCTCAATTCTTGAGGTATGTGAACATAGCACACACAACCAAATACTTTGAGATGTGAAAGATTGGGTTTCTTACCACACCAAGCTTCATAAGGTGTAACTCCATGTACTCCTGAGGTTGGACACCTATTCATAATGTATACGTCTGTATTTGTTGCATCAACCCAATAAGAGTTAGGAACATTCATTTCATTTAACAAAGATCTAGCCACTTCTGCTATGTATCTATTCTTCCTTTCTGCCACCCCTTCTAACTTTATTCCACGACTTTGGGTCCTCCTTTTTGATTCGTCCACTTGCAAAACTCGTGGTTGAGCCTTTTTGCATGATTGAGACTTGATTTTCAACATATGTATGTACGTATGTGTGTGTGTATGTATGTATGTATGTATGTATGTATGTATGTATGTATGTATGTATGTATGTATGTATGTATGTATGTATGTATGTATGTATGTATGTATATATCTATATATATATATATATATATATATATATATATATATATATATATATATATATATATATATATATATATATATATATATATATATATATATATATATATGTATGTATGTATGTATGTATGTATGTATGTATGTATGTATGTATGTATGCATGTATGCATGCATGCATGCATGCATGTATGTATGTATGTATGTATGTATGTATGTATGTATGTATGTATGTATATGTATGTATGTATGTATGTATGTATGTATGTATGTATGTATGTATGTATGTATGTATGTATTTATGTATGTATGTATGCATCTATTTGTGTATCTATGAAAGAATTTTTGGAGGTGCCAGAATGCTTATTTCATTATCCCAAAGTGTTTGTGTGTGTATGTATGCATTGTAATTGGTGAAAGTAACTAGATCACTAATATCCTTGGGGCATATTAGGAAGCGATGGCTAGATAATAAGACTAGTAAAGATGTAAAGATAGGTAACTAGGTTGCCAACATCCTTAGGGTGTATAAAGTGAGGGCTAGGTAATAAGACTAGTAAACATGGGTATGTATGTACATATGTATATATGCATGTATGTTCCCACTAGATTCTCGGGGCATGGGCAACCATGTGGACAAACCCCCAACCATGTGAAAGACTTGAAACCCTAATAAGAGTTAAAATAAATAAACCTTGAAAAAAATTAAATTAGTATTAATTTACATAACGTGTAAAAAAGTGGCTACACTAATAATTAAAGATGTAGATGAATGATTTTCATTCAACACATCATAAATCAATCATACAGACATTATCTTTGGTGGTAAGAGGAAAATTCCAAAATCATGTTAAGCAAAGGATGATCTCCAAATGGTCAGAAATATATATTTCAAATGGTATAAGAAGTATTTTTTTTCTATTTGCACATAAGTGGATGACTCATCAAAGGTTTCAAAATTTGCAGAAAATCATAATGGTAAATATAAGAAATCAATAAGTAATTTAAAAATAAGATATACCTTGGTTGATTCCAATAGGTTCAACAAATTTTCCAATTAAAGATTTGGAATCCAGTCCTACTAAGTCAAAGATAAAAATGATCAAATGCTATGCTTAGGCCTTTGTTTAGCAAAACATGCCACCATATAATCCATAATCTCCCAAACAAGAGGGGGAAAACGACAAATAACAATGTATGTATGTTAAAATGCACAACGTTCCAAAGTAAATCTGGTATAGATCATATGGTGCCATGAATCACTACATCAAATTGATTCTATAAGAATATATCCAAATAAAAATAAATTTTCAATAAAATGCTAAAAAATAGATATGAAGTAATAAAGATAGCAACACTCCTTTGAGACAATAGACATGATAAGCAAAACATAACTCTATTCATAAAATGTATCTTAACTAAAATGTTTCAATTTTCCAAGACTAATTAAATTTTAAGTTGTTTTCAATTTGCTTCACCATTGAATTCACTCAATTAGGTACTATTTTAGGCCATAGGCATTTATTTGTAAGAATCAATAATTTGATTCAAGCTCATAACTTGTCAAGATGAAGAGCACCACCTTAAGGTACTTCCCAACCATTGCAAACAATAATGTTAGTAAGAGTGAACATATTGAGCAGAGGTGAGAAGTATAATAACCATGCTTGGTTGTTATCCTGACCACACCTTGACACGTCTGTTAGTTCAAATCCATAGACGTGTCATCAAAAAATAACTCAAAAAAGAATCTACAAAATCATTGCACTCCACTCATAGGAAAGGTCTATATGTAACAATATTGTGATTTCTCAATGAAAGCCTAAGATTCCTAACTCATTATTACCTACAAAGGATAAAAGACTTTCAAGTTTTTGGGAAATAAGGGATTGTATTAAACTATGAGCAAGATATTTAAAATTTACGAAAGTTTAGTTCCCTATATCTACTAGCTTATGTATTGCAACCATCATTGTTTTTATGAAATTATCAAATCTAGTCTAAAGAATGATGTAATCCAAGACTAAGTAAAGGAAATTATGATAAATTTGCATAGACCCCACTTAACATTTTCCAAGAAACCAACAATAGAACCTAAAGCTAAGGTAAGGCAGCCAAACATTTTCACATGTGGCATAATCTATTTTAAGGTGTCAAGGGTTAGCCACGAGATTGAGGGTTCTAAAAAACCAAAGCCCATATAGTGTTTTAATTTCCAAAGGGGAAAATCATAAGGAAGAGATGGTTCTATCTAAAAAAAAACTTTCACTTTCCCACATAATCATAAGGTTTAGACAGATGCAAAGTTTTAGCTTAGTATAGAATGATGTATATAAAACCTTATATGTGGATATTATATATTATGATTGCATTACTAAAAGCTTTCTAGTAAACACATATTGCCAAAAGAAATTGTAAAAACCTTGCAAAGCTTAGTATAGAATGATGTATATAAAACCTTATATGTGGATATTATATATTATGATTGCATTACTACAAGCTTTCTAGTAAACACATATTGCCAAAAAAAATTGTAAAAACCTTGCAATCTCTGTAACATTATAGCATCCTCTATTTTTTCAAATGCAAAAAAAAAAAAAAAAAAAAAAAAATCATTGAGGAAAAATAGACATACGTATCTATGTGTAAAAACACTTTCTATGTTCTTAATCTCCGAGTACGTAAAAAATTCACAAGTCAAACTCAATATCGAGAATAGATGGTGTACAAGTTTGTTACATGAACAAGTTTTGGGGTTATCTTTCATATGACATCGACATTGTTCAATCTAATTGTATATTATTAAGTGAGTCATCGCAAAAGTGTGTAAATATACACTTTATGAACAAATGGGCTGTACTACATGATGAAAAGTTCCCATCTACTGTAGTATAAGAAAACTAACAAAAGAGAAGTCTAATCTTACTCATGTAAATATATGTAAATTACACTTTGAACTTAAAATATTTTTTGCACTCGCTATCTACAAAGTAATGATAGTAGGTACACATCCTTTTTTGTTTAAAAACATGATTGTCATCAAAGAATTTATGTTTTTCCATCCCATTCTTCTACCAACTCTCGCATATATGCTTGTTGTGGTAAATAAACTTAAATATAATAGAAGACGAAGAACCATTAATATCCGAGGCCTATGAGGTAAGATAGCTTCCTATAAGGCAAAGAAACGCTCACATGAATAAAGTACAAGTTTTAAGCTCATTTCTTTGGTAGAAGCAATTTAAGGGAATAATAAGGTTTATTAAAATATAAATGCTCGTTTCATACATATGATCTGGGGTTGTAGAGATATTTGTCCATTAGAATTGGTTTAATCTTAGATTGTGGTAATATCAATTGATGATGAAATATCAATTAAGGATAATGACAATATGATTTATGTACGAGAAAAATCATAACAAAAAATGTGTTTGTCACTTGAATGCAATACTGATAAGATAAATCTCCACTACTGATTTCGTAGGTCACATTTAAGTGTGTGAAGTTTATAATTTCTCTATTTTATAAAAGCTATCTTATCTCTTGGACCTTGTATATCAATGATTTTTGTATTCAATTATATACAAACTTTATCATCACAACATAAATATATGCCAGAATTATCTATTTTTTGAAATAACGAGGATTCGTTGGAGAATGTGATTGGAAAAACATTATAATCATACTTTGATGCAACTCATGTTTTTAAAAATCTTACTTTGATGAGTAAGATTTTTAAATATTCTCTTTTGATAGTTTATCTATACTAGAGTAGATGGGAACTTTCAATTTATTACTATTAGTCACTTGGCCATAACATTACACACTTTGGGGGAGACTCATTCACTAATACATAGTTACATTGAATAATGCCGCTGTCCTACTTAATAAGAAAGAGAAGCCAAAATCTTGGGAAAGAATATATTATGTTATATTGAAAAAACCCTTTTCATGCTACTAGCTTAATTTATAACTAGGTGTTTAAATATCACAAAGTCTTATTAATTGCGGATCTTTTATTTACTTGGAGAGAAATAAGGTACAAAGTGTTTTTACACACAAAAATATATGTTCGCTTTTCTTGGATGGGTGACAATTTTTTGCTTTTGCATTAGAAAAATAGAGGATCCTGTAATGTTATAGACATTGCAACTTTTTAGAATTTTGGTTTTTTGCATTATATGATTACTTGAAATATTGTATTCATGCAATCATAATCTCTCTCTCTCTCTCTCTCTCTCTCTCTCTCTCTCTCTCTCTCTATATATATATATATATATATATATATATATATATATATATATATATATATATATATATATATATATATATATATATATATATATATATATATATATATATATATATATAGAGAGAGAGAGAGAGAGAGAGAGAGAGAGAGAGAGAGATGAAGATGCTAGTGGCTTAGGTATAGGTGCAATATTAATGAAAAATGATAATTCTATTGCATTTGAGATTAGAAAAGTTAAATCTTGTGAAAAGAATTACAATGCATATGATAAGGAACTTTTAGTTGTTGTGCATGCATTGAAAATTTGGAAACATTATCCTATGGGCTCTAAAGTTTTAATTAAAAAACATGCTATTAAATATTTATTAAGTCAAGCATTTATTTTTAATCAACACACTAAATTGGATTCTTTTATTCAAAATTTTTAGCCTTTGTTTCAGTGTCAACTAGATAAAGCTAATATAGTAATCGATGCTTTTAGTCATTTTCCATGAACACAGTTATATTTTGTTTTGGTCCATAATGTTTCTTCTTTTAGTGTCCATTCCATTTCATGACATGATTCCAATTTTACGCTTCATATTCGTACTTTTCACATGCATACGATGCTTTCCGAAATTCTACATCGTTGATTAACGATCATTACATTTTTCATAATGGATTCTTGTATTTTAAACAATATTTATGTATCACTTAGTCGTTTAAAGAATTTGGTATGAAAAGAGATACATGAACCACCTTATATTTATCATCAAGGCATACAAAGCATTGTTTCTACTTGTAAAGATTTGTTCTTTTGTTAGAATATTGCAAAAATATTGCACAGTATGTTTCACAATGCATTGTGTGTCACCATATTATATGCCATCATGGTAAAACATTTGGATTATTAATGCCATTAACTATTCCCAAGGAACCATGGGAATGCATTTCTATGAATTTTATTACTGTTCTTCCTCTAATTTTGTCTCATAATGATATGATTTGGACAATTGTTACTAGATTTAGTAAACATGCAATTTCCTACCCTATAAATAGACAGTAGCTTCATCTCAAGCTGTTAAGTTGTTTATTAAAAGTATTTTTTTTGCATTATGGTTTCCCTAAAGTTATTTTTTCTCATTGTAATGTTCTTTTTTTGTAACCTGCACTATTTTTGAATATAGGTAAAAAAATGGATTTTAGTTTTGCATTTCATCTTGAAAGTAATGGGAAAAGTACAACCACAAATAGCACTATTCTTGATTTATTGCATTGTTATTCACTAGATAATCCCAATAATTAGGATGAGAAATTACCACTAAAATTTTCTTACAATAACACAACACATACTACTATTGGTAAAAAGAACTATTCATAGTGAAAAACTTCCCATTCCCATGTCACTCACTCAAACTAATATTCATATGGATGACTCTATTGCTCAAGATCACACTCCTATACTTTACAAAGTTCACAAACATATTACAAAGCGTCAAGAACGTTACACTCGTAATATTAATAAGCAAAGAGTAGCTAAAAAATTTAATGAAAATAATTTGGTATGGTTGTGCATCATCAAACAATGATTGAAAAGCACTCTACAACATCTAAAAGTTAAACTTGCACCATAACAGTATGAACTATTTTAGTTTAAAAGATCAATGAAAATTCTTTTATATTAGACATATAATCTAATTAGAATGTACATAAATCTTTTCATATTAGTCTTTAAAAACCATTAAAAGGTAATTTATCACTCACTCCTCTTGATGATCCTCCTTTGTTTGAAGAAGATTATGAAATTTTGATTCTTGAGAAAATAATCAATCATTATGTAACCAATACGTGCATTAGTACTCAATATCATCGATATTGGATCAAATATAAACATCATTCTATTGAAGAATCTTACTGTGCCCATGAAAATTTATTGACTCCACATTATGATCATTTAATTTTTGCATATCATTCACAATCACATCAAATGAAATTACTCTCCAATCTTCCATTTCCATGCATGTCCTTTTACATGGAACATGCTTATTATTGTTTGGTGGTGGGACATGTGACTAGCCATCCATGTGTATTTTGTTTCTTATCAATTGAGGTCAATTTATTTTTCAACTAGGGGCATGTTATCACTTATAGAATTTTGAATTATTGGACTTTATTTTATTGAATTTTTAAGGTGATTTAAGCTTTGATTCAGCAGGTCAAATTTCATGAGGGTGTTGACATGTTTGGGTGCATTGGGCATGATTAAAAAGATTATATTATTCATATAATTGTTATAAATAAAAGACCCAAGTAGAGAGTTGATTCTAGAAAATCTTAAAAATAATGGCTGAAGATAAGGATTGGAAAGCGACTTTTGTAAATAAAGCTAAGGCTCCCCTTAAAAGTGAAAAATGTTTTCCTCACACACTCGCTTTTTTAGCACCCACCCTCACTATAACTTCTATCTTCTATTCTATCTATTGCACATCCCTATTTTTGTGGGATACGTGATGGTAAGATCTTTCAAGAGTATAAGATCCTACTCTTCTTCTTCCTTCTTGCATTTTATGAAGTGTAAAAGATTCTCTTTTACCTCTTCTTGGTGTCTTTATTCTATCCATTGATTGTCTTCCTCCCATTCTTGTAATCTAACAACCTTGATTTTTTCCCTTCTTTCTTGATCTGATTATGTAGCAACCTCCTCTAAAGGACTAAGAAATCTCATTTTTCTAATGATGGTCTTGTTGATATATGTGTGTGGACACACTTAGGACCATGAAAGCAATGCTATATTCCATATGTGGTTGTATAGGATAAATTGGATGCTACTAAATACCCATTGTGGGCATATATGATGCATCATGTATTGGTAGCAAAAGGGATATGGAACATTGTGTAGGGTATTGAAAAAAGTCCTACTACACTTGCAAATACAATTATTGAAGATAATTCACATGATGTTGAAGATGATGATCTTAAATTTCCTGATCGTGCTACAACTTCTACTACACCTATTGTAGAGCAACTTTGTTGGGATCGGAGAGATGCACAAGCACATATTCACTCCTACAAGATAACAAAAGATGCTTGGGATACTCTTATAACATTATACCAAGCAAGAAATGAGGTTCGTACTACTTACCTTTGAAGCATTTGATTTCTACTAATGGAATCTTGCTAGATAGTTCACTTGTGCATACTATTCTTAACAATATTCCAAATTCATATTAGAGAGTTTGAATCTACTCTTTGTTTGACGATGAAAGGAAATCCAAATGCCTTAACATTTGAGGAGTTAGTCTTTGTTTTTTTGCATGAAGATCAGTTCCACGAAGAAGATGCCAATTATGCGTGTTTTAGATCAAACTTTCTTAGCTATTTAAAAGGGAAAAGATAAATGGAACTCATCTTCTAGTAAGAAAATTTTTTTGCTAATGCTTCGTAGTCAAAGAAGGAAGATAAAGATAATAATAAAAAAAAGAAACACAGAAATAATTTTGCAAGTATTATAAGGCAAATGATCATGTCACAAAGAGTTGTTATAAATTGGGGACAAAGGAGGCAAATAAGAAAGAGTTTGGAATGGTTGTTGCCTCTACACCTAAAACATAGTCTATTAATCCATTTCAAAATGAAGAATGAACATCTAATACTATTTGCAACTATGACTCATCTTCACGTGAGCAGTGTATGTCTGATATAGACTCAAATGTTTGGTACTTTGATAGTGATGCAACCAAACATATTACCCAATCGCATAGTTCTTCACTTCAATTGAACATACCCCTACAAGGAATATCATCACATATGATAACCAATTTTTTTTTATCATATAATAGGATTGGGAAAGATCATTCTGACTACTTCTGATGGAAATTCTTTCACATTGTTAGATGCTTTATATGTGCCAAGTATCAATAAAAATATGTTGTAAGTTTCAACGTTAGCCAAGAAATTCTTGTTAATTTGTCAAATTTGATGATAGATGTATAGTTCATGATCTCTCAAATGCTCATGCTATTATTGCTTCTATCATTTTATGTTGTGGGCACTATAAGCTCATAGACTATGTGAAATTTGTGAATAATTTAACATGTGCAGCTCAAGATTCTCAAGCTATCTCAAATGCAAAGCTTTGGCATTCACTCTTTAGTCATCTAAATTTTGCTAGTTTGTTGTGCCCATAGAATCTAAAATGGCATCCTTTTTGCCCAAACTTTAGGCAAGTTCTAAACATGTTTGTGAAGGTTGTATTTGAGGATGTGTATGTGTGTGTATGTCTCTCTATTTGTGTGTGTATGCATATATGTTTGTGTATGTGTGTATGTGTGTGTGTATATGTGTGTGTATGTGTGTATGCATGTGTATGTGTGTGAATACATCATTATGTGTGTATGTGTGTGTGTATGTGTGTGTGTATATGTGTGTGTATGTGTGTGCACGTCTATGTGTATGTGTGTGTGTGTCTATGAGTGTGTATGTGTTTATGTGTGTGTATGTGTCTATGTGTGTGTATGTGTCTATGTGTGTATGTGTATGCATGTATGTATGCATATGTGTGTGTATGTGTGTGTATGCATTATATATGCATATGTGTGTGTATGCATTATGTATGTGTATGTATGCATGTGCATTATGTATGCATATGCATTATGTATGTGTATGTATGATGTGCATTATGTATGCATATGTGTGTGTATGCATGTAAGTATGTATGTATGTACGCATATGCATATGCATTATGTATCCATATGTATGCATGTATGTGTCTGTGTGTGCATGTCTTTCTATGTGTGTGTATGTGTGTGTATGTGTGTGTGTATGCGTGTGTGTATGTGTGTGTATGTGTGTATGTGTGTGTATATGTGTGTGCATGTGTATGCATTATGTGTGCATGTGTGTATGCAACATTATGTGTGTATGTGTATATATGTGTGTGTATTTGTGTGTATGTGTGTGTGTCTATGTGTATGTGTGTGTGTGTCTATGTCTGTATATGTCTGTATGTATGCATATGTATGTGTGTGTGTGCGCATACCTTGCTTCAACGAGATGCGTGTCTCTCTCTCTCTCTCTGTCTCTCTCTCTCTCTGTCTCTCTCTCTCTCTCTCTCTCTCTCTCTCTCTCGGTCTGTTCTTGCTCTCGCATCCCAATCCCGGCACAAATGTGCCTGGAGAAATCAATTTTTTTTTTTTTTACATTCTAGAGCGTCGCATATCCGACGCTATCCAGTTTGCCAATGTCGCAAATAACATTGCTAGTTAGAGACGCTATTTGTGACGCACTCATTTAGCATCACATAAGCGACACAAGCATCTCTTATGCGATGAATGCCCGTAAAAAAAAATATTCAAAAACAGCACCGTCACTTATGCGATGCTAGCATCGCATAAGCGACATTGCTCGTTTGTTTTCAATTCGGGGGCATCACTAAGCCCCCCTATTTCTTGTAGTGTATGTATATGTATATGTATATGTATATGTATATGTATATGTATATGTATATGTATATGTATATGTATATGTATATGTATATGTATATGTATATGTATATGTATATGTATATGTATATGTATATGTATATATGTATATGCATATATATATATATGTATATGTATATGTATATGTATGTGTATATGTGTATGTGTATGTGTATGTGTATGTGTATGTGTATGTGTATGTGTATATGTATGTGTATATGTATGTGTATATGTATGTGTATATGTATGTGTATATGTATATGTATATGTATATGTATATGTATATGTATATGTATATGTATATGTATATGTATATGTATATGTATATGTATATGTATATGTATATGTATATGTATATGTTTATGTATATGTATATGTATATGTATATGTATATGTATATGTATATGTATATGTATATGTATATGTATATGTATATGTATATGTATATGTATATGTATATTGGCAAGACTCACTTGAGCGCAGACCATCTTTCTAGGCTCACATCGGGAGAAGCCCCACAAGGAGTATCAGATGAACTTCCTGATGCTTACTTGTTTAATTTGGAAGTTATACCTCAGTGGGCTAAGCCATCAGTGCAAGTGTTGACATACGGGCCTAACCACCCTGTGATAAACACACAGGATAGGGAGATAGTAAAAGCCCAAAAATACCAGATCATGGCAGGAAGTATGTACAAGCATACAGATCAAGGGATCCTAGCGTGTTGTGTGGAAGAGGATGACTATGCTAAATGGTTGCAATTAGCACATGTAGGTGCATTAGAGCAACACTACTCAAAGCAACGAACCCTACAGACACTAAGGAGACTCGGAGTGCATTGGCCGACTATGGAAGCTAATGTCCATAAATTGTGCAAAGAATGCCTGATCTGTTGCACTAAACCACCCGTGGAGCATGCCACTCTCTATCAAGTGTCTTTAGTGCCAGATTGGAGTGAACCATTAGTAGCCTTCCTGAATATGAAAACATTCCCTCAAGACATGACTTTGGCTAGAAAAAGAAGTTTAGAACAAGAAGCCCTAGATTACTCACTCATTGGTGATAATCTATAAAAACGTGGTAAAGATGGTTACCTCAGATTATGTGTCCATGAGAGCGAATACCTCAAGATATTGGAAACTGCTCACCAGGGTGTAGCAGGAGGACATTTTGGACCAGATTGGGTGATCAAGGCAATATTATTTGCAGGTCTTTGGTGGCCAACCCTTCACATGGATGCACATACCTATGTGAAGAGGTGTGATGTCTGTCAGCGAACTCAATATCCTATACGCAAAGATGAGATGCCCCTGAAACCTATGATGGGTGGACGTGCATTCTCTAAGTGGGGAATAGACTTTGTAGGTCCTATTAATCCCCCAGCTAAGGGTTCGCATGCAGAGTATATTATTGTGGCCACAGACTATCTAACCAAGTGGGTAGAAGTGAAAGCCATGACTAAGAATGATGCCCAGACAACCGCCAAGTTCTTATTTGAGAATGTATTCACAAGATACGGGCTACCTATAGAGCTAGTCAGTGATAGAGGGACTCACTTCTTGAATGAAGTTATCGAAAATCTTCTCCAAGAGTTCTTGGTTATACACAAGAAGTCTGCCCCCTACCATCCACAAGCTAATGGGCAAGCAGAAAGCACAAATAATAAACGCTCTGATTGGGACAAACAGCTACATCATGCTGTTTGGGCATACTGAGTTGCTTATAAAACGGTACTCGAAGCCACACCTTTTCAGATGGTATTTGGCCAAAATGCGGTGCTACCTTTGGACTTCTTGATTCCTACATTGAGAATAGCACAGGAGCATGAGTGGACGGGCCATGAGCTCTCCTCTAGGGTTTTTGACCTTGAGCGATTAGGAGAAACAAGACTGAGGGCTACTGTAGGAATATATGCAGCTAAGAAACGACAGAAGGTGTACTTTGATGCCCATGTTAAGGATAAAGGATTGAAGGCCGGAGACTTAGTTTTGGTGTATACCCTGAAACAACATGCAAGAAAATTAGAGAAGAGAGGCTATGGACCTATGATCATAAATAGGATCTCGACTAGTGGAGCAGTCCAATTAGCCACACTCGAAGGCGATATTCTCCCTAACTACATAAGCGGATGCAGAGTCAAGTTATATCAGGAACCTCTCACTAAGGAAATGCTCAATCGACTCAACACTGTTAAGGAACGTAAAGAAGAGGAAAAACGAGTTCGAGAAGAAGCACAGGCAGAAGCCTTGGAACACATCCGAAAACTGAAGATGAGAAGACAAGGACGAGATCAGCCTAGGACAGAGGCATATGCAGACCAAGGGTATCATATGGCAATGTGTGAAGCTTCATGTATTAGATCTCATAGAATAATTGATTGGCGTCCTTTTGTGACCTTAGAGCTAGGACAAGGGATGAGTGCAAGGACTGTAAGAGCCTTGATTGACTCAGGCGCAGCCACTAGTGCTGTTAAACTTTCGTACTGTCAAGAGTTGAATTTAAGTGTCAATCCTATAGAAGCCTATCTCATAGGATTGGGAGGTGTGGAAACCCCTTGCATGGGCGAGGTGGAACTTCCCCTCTACATTCAAGATTCTTTAATGATAGTTAAAGTACTAGTGTGTCAAGATGAGGATCTCACTGATCCTCTTGTCTTGGGTCAAGACTGGATCTATGATCATGCAGTCAACCTAAACCTAAGAAGTGGACTTCTTCAAGTCTGGGTAAATCAGAATCGTATTACAATTGAGCTAGAAAATGAAGCACCCAAGGAACAAACTAGGAAAGGCACAAACTCCTAGTCCTTCCAGGAGTGCACATGAAGATGACCATGCTATTCTTGTCCAAAACTATGTGATGCAGAGGGATGATTATCGCAACACAGAAGTCAAGGATGCAATGGAACTCCCTTCTTTTCCAAAGGCCATCGGCATGCAGCAACCAAAGACAGATAAAAGGAAGAAGATACAGACGACTTATGCTCGAGGCACAAAGAAAATACGACGCACGGTGTCTCAACCACCAAAACAAGTGTGGGTACGGAAAAGCGAGCATCCTATTGCGGTCAAGCCACACCAACCGGCTCAACTTCCTATTAGTGATCAACGACACGACACTAATAAGAAGTCCTCCAAAAATCCTACTGTGAAAGTGAAGTCTATTTGGGTACCCAAGAAGTCGATGAAGGCTAGCCCACAACCAAGACAAATTTGGGTGCCTAAGGCTTGCTTGCGAGCTCAAATAGCTACACCGAGACCACACCCTGTACAACATGGTTCACTCACTCACACAACCGATACCCACTTGTATTCAACACGCACGAACACACATTGGCCCATTAGCACGAGCATAATCACTTGTAAATGGGTCCCTAAAAAGCCTCATCTCGACGCGGACACTCTTATAAAGCCCTCCAGAGTCTCCACAAAATCAAGACCAACAGCCAATCAGTTTATTTGGCAGCCCAAATCATGTAACAATACCGATTCAGAATCCTCCACAGGGGCACATAATGCCAGTCAGCAAAAACTCACATTGGTTGAGTGAGGTGGCAGGACCTCTGGGAGAAGGCACTTACCTGTGGGCGGTAGAGATAGAGTTCAATGGGCACTGGGGCAGGTTGAAACCAATATGGAAGAAGGCAGGCTTATATGATTACTTCAAAGCCTAGTTACCGAAGCCCGACTTTCTAAGATGCTCATATATGATTAGCACCCTCACTCCTAGTAAAGAGAAAAAGGGGTATAGCACCTTTGTCTTACCATCTCTCACAAGAGGTAATGAGCTGAAGCGCTTCAAGTTGACGAACAATTTGGTAAGAGAAGCTCTCGACATGAAAGGCATGCATATCCCCACCGAGAAAGAGACTATGGTCCCCGACAACATGAAGAACCGAAATCTGACAAAACTAAAGGACATGGTGGCAATGACGCCGACTATTGCCATTCACCTTCGAATGTGCATGCAACATTTCACGTTCCCGGCTGAAGAGAGATTCACAATGCCACCCAAGAAGATCTGGTTCAATTTATACTTAGCAGATGCTTTCAATTTGACAATCAACATGCCACATTGGATTATTGACCAGATACACTTAGCGCATCAACGGTGGTATAAGAAGCAAAAGTCAGTGCTTCATGGATGCTGTGCTCTCACCACGATTATTTATCGATGCTTGGCTTATGACGTGCCAATTCAACAGGCACTTGTTTGGACCATGGTGCAAGAATTTCAACGCATACTATCAACTGCAGGGCCTCCATCCAAGAAAATGAGAGGAGTAGTTCAGATGCCTTGTGCCCAGGCCCGAGGTGCTACACTGACACCAAAAACCACTCCACGGTTTCCAAGGCGAGTGCGGCCATTCACTATCAGGTTGCCGAGGCATAGCGCGGAAGGACCGAATCTAGTATTTCCACCTATACCCACCGACTTAGAGTTCCCTCATGGCTTTACATTGGAAGATCTAACTGATGAGGAGGTGGCCAGGATAATTAATGCTACGAATTTAGAAGTGGAAGCAGAGCAGGCAAGTGGGCAACAGACAGTCACCGACCAACCCCATCCAGTCCAACCAGAAGTAGTCGAAGTCGATCAAGATGAAGAAGAGACGGCAGAAGAAGAGCAAGAGGATGAACAAGGACTCTCCGACGAAGAAGAGCAGGAATATGAGCAAGAAGTGGTACAGGAACTTGAAGGAGCCCCTGCTTATACAAAGCAATTAAAGAGATTGTATGATACCATCAATCGAGTTCAAGAACAACACAAATTATCCTTGGTAGCAGGAAAGGCCCTGATGAATCAGATCCTGGAAGATGAAGGCGTAGATGAGCAATACAGGGCAACCCTTGACATGATTGCTGATGCATTGGGGGTACCTGAAACGGTGCATACCGCCCTTGCACACTCGCGAAGATCAGAGCGAAGATACGACAGACGCCCCCCTCGATCAGGAAAACAAATTAATGTATTAGTATCAGAACCACAGGGCACCATATCCACAACCACGGGCACAACTCATACCATTCATGAAACTGAGGAAGCCCATACATCCAGTGCACCCCCGTCACCCCCCTTACCCCCTCTCCCTCCAACTCCACCACCTTCACCTCCCACTACCAGTGAAACCACTATTGTCACCGCCTCAGGGTCCACTTCCCATACTGAAGCACAAACCGTCAATCAACCCGCACAACCTGCACAACCTATCACCACCTCTCTTGTATACACTACCACTGACACCGTAATCCTAACTGTAGCTACGAAAAACCCCGTTCCCCTGATCACACTTCCTGGCGGTTCATATTCACAACTACACACACCTCTTTACACCTTCACCACCATCACTGCACCCACAATTCCCATGTTCACGATCACTCCCACGACTGCATCCACTTTTGATTTCATGGACATATCACCCACCTCCGCACCTCTCCCTCCCCCCATACGTCCACAATCTCCCATTCCCCCACCACCAACTTCACCCTTTTCAAGCACAACATACACGCTCCCACTCCCTTTTCTCGTCTCTTCTGCATTCAACACCTTTCCCGCATCCACTCCCATTAATAATGTATTTAATAATATGTACCAGTGTATGTCTCAGCTACAGCAGCATTACCAGCACCTAGACGCACACCATACGAGCCGCTTCAGAGACCATGAAACGCTCCAAGCAAGATTCATTGATTTAGAGAAGGAGAAGCAGCTATTACAACAGCAGTATACTACATTGCAAGCACAACATGATCAATTAGTTGCCAATCCACCCTAGTTAGATACTGAAGAAAAACAACAACTCGATGACATGTTACATGCCCAGATAACGGACAATCTCAAGCTTCGACGCAACCTCGCCTTATTACGGAAGCACATGTCCATAGCACTTGAAGAAAACAAACGACTACAGAAACAGAACGAGGAAAACCTGGAAGCAGCAATGGAGGGTTCACCGCAGGAAATCGACCCAGAGAAATTCAAGACTATTCCATCTGAAAATATGCAAATTGTCTTGGAAACCCATGCCGACCTCTTGGAAGCCCACGTAGCATTAGAAAGAGAAAGAGATGACCTACTAAAGCAACTGGGAACTCAGCAGGAGTCACCAAGCAAAGTCACAACCGCAGCCGACACATCTAAAGAAGTCGCAGAACTCAAAACAGAACTAGAAGAACTACGAAATAAAGTTCTGCAATACGAGCGTCAACCCTCTCCCCTGGTGGAACCGGAACCTGAAGACTTAGTGCCAATTGAAGTGGAAGAGACTTTTGAAGACCCCTATGTTCCCATGCCAGCACCCGGAGGTAAGCAAACAGAAGAAGGAATGGACACGATTGAGATCGAAGCCCCTGAATGGATGCAAAGGTTAGAAAAGGTTGCTGCAACCCATGATGAGAGAGTCG
>CM035407.1:106190313-106212813 GCA_020310875.1 Ceratopteris richardii
TCCAAGCAAATACATCTCTGTATTCTCTGATGCAAAGGGTGGGTCCATGATGATTGACTCTAGATCGGAGTCACTTGCATCCTCAAATGCATCAAGGCTAGGTTCGCATTCTTCTAGAACTGCCTCTCCCATGATTGGATCTATTGAGAAAACTGAAATGTCATAGCCATCCTCATCACAGTGGGGTGTCCATTGTTCTGCATTGATGGCTACATCCATTGTTGCTAAAATTTCTGCCCAGCGGTGAGGTTCAAATTCTTCATCAGGGAATACTACAGGTGCATAGGCTGGGTCTTGAATTGATCTATGTGTCTCTTTCGCACCTACTTCTCTGGATTTTTCTCTCTTCTCCTCTTCTACTGCCACTTTGCACATCCATAAGTGTGTGTCTTCGTGCATCCATGAGGATCCTGATCCTATGGAATGCACAGACTGAGTATCATCTTTGGCTCTATGGATGGGATTCCATTGGATAGGAGGGACATCTCTATGAGAGTAATCCTTGAGGTTGACTTTGGTCGTAACACCTAAGTGTTGCAAGTACAAGGAATTGGTTCCCCAATCTTGTACCACTTGCAACTGTCGCATAAATGGTCTTCCCAAAATCATCTCATAGGCATGGTTCTTGCTAAAATCACAGATAGCAAATGTATGCTCAAACTCTACACCACATGTTGTGAGAGTTATCCCTTCTAGCAAGCCTAAGGGTCTTTCTATGTGACCATCGGCCATCTGCAATTTCATTCTCGTCGGCCTGAGTGTTGGCTTGCCCCAACGCTTCCATAGGGAAGTGGTAGCAATAGCAACTCCTGCACCTGAGTCTAGAATTGCCTTGGTTGTGTACCCCTTATGGGTAATGGGAAGATAGGTGTTTCCTTCTTCACCTTCACTCATATCTCCTATCTTGTCTAGAGGAATTTCTAGCACTATTCTATGAGAACCTATCTGGGAACGAGGTTTAGTTACCTCTGGTACTTGTTTGGCTACATGTTTCCACAGTTCTGGCCTAACCTTGAGTAGCTCTTCTAAAGTGAGATTGCACTGCACTTTAGTGTTTTTCACTACCTCTGTGTTCCTAGGTATGACTGAGATTTTGTTTCGTACCATGACTGTGGGTGCTCTCATACAGGTAGACTTTGCTTCCCATGGGCCTGTGAAGTGGGTTAATTCATGTAAAGAATTAGACTCAAAGTCTAATCTCTCTTGAGATTGTGCACTCTCCTGCTCTCCATAAATGGAGCGAATATCTTGTGGAAATTGATTTTGTGCATCATCCACAAGTTCAAAGGGAGGAGGAACTTCACTTTCTTTAGCCCATTTCTCTTCTTGAATCTCTCGTAGGAATTTGGGTGACTACCGATTCATAGAAGAAGATGTGTCTGGCTCTGTGGAGTTGGGCACATAGGCTTCCTGAGTGGGAAGGCTTAGCCTTTCACTTGGCTTGTCCTTACTTTGAGAGGCGGGTTCCTTTTCTGATTGTGCAATTAGCCTCTCCAATCTTTCTAGCAGTCCATCAAAGTGCAACTGCGTCTTAGCTGAACTAGAGATGTTAAAGAGGCGACTGGCTTCAAACATGGTTTGAGCCAATTCCACCATCTTAGCACAAATTTTGGTTCGTTCAAGCTCTAGTTTTGCTCTAGGGTAACACTTTTTATGATCGATTACGTTTGGCCCTTCTTGGATTCTGGCCTGATATGCTTTGATCATATTTAGGTCCTCAGGAGTGGGATCTGCTAGGACTGATCCTACCCTAGGGGGTGGTGGGGTCGCGTGAGGCGGGTTAGAAGGTGGTGGATTGGATGGATCTGGGAATGATGGTGGCGGAGTAGTGTGAGAGGGAGGTTGAGATGTAAGTTCAATTATCTTGGCTCTCATTTCTCTTAGGCTTTCCTCGAGTTCACTCATCTTCTTTGCCCATTGCCTTTTCATTCTCTTGCGGCTATCTCTCCAGGCTCTAGTCCTCTTCTTGGTTATGCTCTCCGTTTCACTAACTTCGGCACTCTTTTCCTGGCCTAAACTTTGGTTCTGCTACAATGCTTGAGCTCTAGTGACCACTTGCACGGGGGCAGTGGAGGTTACACTTCCTGAAGAGTCTACAACTAACCCAATCACATTGATGGGAGTAATTTTTGTTACATTTTGTGGGTTCTTTGGGCAGTCTCGTAAGAGGTGCTCCTTCCCGCAATCTTGACAAAAGCCTTGAATGGTTACAGATTGGGGTTGTGTGGGGGCAGGCATCGAGCAATCACGAATGAGGTGGTCTCCCTGACATCGGTAGCAGGGTCCTCTAGGGAATGATGGTCTTACAGGTTGGGGCCGCGAGTTGGGATTGGTGTACATGACATTGGTATACTCTGGCTCCCAACTTGGTTCACTCGGTTCTTCATAATAATAGGCCTCATTATGCTAAGGTGACTGCATGTAGTAGGCTTGAGGGCTATCAATATGAGTAGAGTCAAAACTATGGTCACTAGGGTCACTCTCTGAAAGCAATGGTGTTACTAGCACAATGGCTCTATTCAGGTTCTCTTTTGCAGCTGTGTACTTTATGGGAATCACATTGGTTGGGGTAGGAGGTTGCTGAGCTAACACTGGTTGAGGTCTTTGTTGGTTTTGGTAGGGTTGTTGATAAGGTTGCTGTGGCCTACCATATTGCTGTGGAGGGTACTGGTTCTGGTATCTTCCCTGTTGTGGATAGGGCTGAGGGTAGGTTTGCCTAACCGTTTGCTTATTGTATGGGCAATCTTGCGTAGTGTGATTAGTGTATTTCCTTTCTATGGTGCAGTACTGGCTATTAGGATTCACTTGGGGTTGAGCCATAATGGGACATACGTTCACCATATGGTCACCTCCACAAGTATAACACCATTTAACTGGGGCAAATCTTGGGATTTGTTTGCTAGAGACACCTAGTTTTTGAGCTACCTTCTCAGCGAGTTCCTCAATAGAGGTGGATTGCGAGGAAGAGAGGCTGGTAGAACTATCTGAATCTTTGTAGATTTTTGAAAGTTCTAATTCCTCCCCTAGGTTACCCTCGATGTCGATGCACATGCGTACACATTCTTCTATGGTCCTAAGGTCCTTCAAATACACGTATGATCTCAATTTGGTACTTAGCAATCCATCCAAGAATAAAGCCACTTGTTTGGCTGGAGTGGGTAACTCACGAACAGGACATCTCTCTAGATATTGTCTAAATCTTCTTCCTTCAAGTCTCATGGTCTCTTGAGGGGTCTGCTTGAAGCTATGAATTAGTGAGGAAGTATTATGCCTTATGCCACTTTTGGAAAATTCAGTAATGAATGCCTCCAGAAGTTGGTCTATGTTCCTGAAGTGTCTCTCATTTAGTGGTTGAAACCACGTTAGAGCGGTGTTCCTAAGGGTTAGACCAAAGGCATTATATTGCGTGAATAAGTCCTCCACTTGTTCATCTCTCAAGACTTGCCTAAATTTGGCCACATGATCGTATGGATCTCCAGTGCCGTCGAAGTAATTCTTCATGGACTTAACTAGCTGTGTAGGTCTCAAAGTCCTGGTGTGTTCCCTAGGCCTTGGCAAAGGAAAATCCTCAGCATTTCTTAGGTTCCTTGGAACTCTAGTTCTCTCTATTTCTTCTCTATTTGTCTCTGTTCGTGTTCGTTCTCTGCCTATTGGGTTGGCAAAGCTCACTTCTGGCCTATCTCTACTTCTATCCCTTTGAGCACCATGAGCTTGGGATGCCCCTGGTGGCCAAAAGAGACATTAGATCTTGGTTGGGAAAAAATAAACTCCCCCCTCCAAGTGTAGGCATGTCTACCATGCTCGGTGACCACAAAGATCCTCTCCGAAGTATTGTCTAGATAGGTCACCTTGCCTGGGCAATCAGGATCTTTGAACTCATAGATCGTGATCATTCCTACCTCATTCGGTTGATTAGGCTTATACCTCTAGAAGGCTTCATCGGTTTCTCGATTGAGAAGCAGATCTATGCTCTTATTGTCCTGGGGAATCCACTCTGGCGTGATAATTCTAGTAAGCACAGATTTGCCTCAGGGGGGTTTTAGGTTCTTCACCCATGTTCCCTTGCTCTAGGTCACCTATATCCGATTCTGGGATCACAGTACCAAATTCATCTATCCTATCTGGGTGGTTGGTGACCACGTATATGGTTCCTTCTTTGTCCAGGTATGCTCCATTTTCAAACTTGACAGCTGGATGTTCAATTCCAATGGGTTGGTCAGGGTTTTTAATCTGGACCACGGATCTTCCTAGGCCGTCCTCATAGATGCTAGCACCTAATCGGTTGGTCCTAAGGTATTCCAGCTGCATCTTGTAGGGGCCTTCTACCCTATGTAAATATGGCACTCCTGAACTTCCTGCACGTCTCTCCATGCCTTGAGACATCTCTGACTCACTAGTCTCAGAGCTAGGGTAGTATGAATGATGGCTCAACTGCTCGGCCCAAGACCTAGCAGTATGATTGACACTAGCCTCTGAAGACCTAAGACTTTGTCTATCTCTCCCTATGTGTCGTCCTGATCTAAGGTTCATAAGCCCAATTGAAGAATTCCCCGAATTTCCCAAGTACAATTTTCGTTGCTGAGTTCTTTTTGTATTAGTCACTTGTTCTTTTTAATTTTCCTTAGGGTGTCACTTCTTGTCCAATTAATCTTCGTCTCAAGGAACACTTAAGTTTTATCGTACTTTGAGTGTGGTCACTCGATTTAAATTCTTTTCCCTTAGGTTGTTTCGCAATTGTAATCTCCTAACACTTGCACTTGAGTGATTAGAATTCTTGGACTTGGTCATTCTTAACGTATCCCTAATTAATCAAAACCTCTATCCGTACTTAGCCTAAGCTAGGGATTGACAGAGGGTGTTGAGAATTTCCAACCTTGAGTTTCTGTCCTTGTGTGTTGCCCTAGTGTGCCAAGGAAGCGTGTGCCCAAGCTTGCACTTACTCTTGCTTCGAGTACCCTTCGATGCTCTCAAAGGACATGCAAGAGTACCAAAGTTAGTTCAAGACTTAAATTCAATTGACAGACAGATCACTTTCATGCATGTAATTCACAGACCAAATTGCCTTTTGCCTTTATGGAAAACAATCCCAAGGGACCCTCAGTTTCCTACCCTGGGATATGATCAACTTCAAAATACCCTATCTAATAATCCTGATATTAATTTTACTGTAACCAGTGGAAGTTTTGGTTGTACTCCCCACGAGCTTTCCAACAAAACAAAAATCACAGCAAACGGATTTCGTATGAGAAAGTTATGCCAGTTCAAGTTTTTGGGGCTAAAATAGGATTAAAACAGGCAAACAAGAATTCTTGAAGTACTTGTGGCGCGGCCTAACAATGCAATGATAAACCCTAGTGTCTTTTTTTCCCCAAAATTTGACCCAAAATAAACCATATATTTATGCCCTAAAAAATGGCCGGATTTGCCTGTCAATCGCGATCGAAAGCTCTGTCAATCGCGATTGATAGGTCAGCCGCGATCGACATGTCGGTCACGATTGACAGGTCCGTCGTGGTTGTCAGTCGCGATTGATGGGTCAATCGCGATTGACACGTGGCCCGAAAATTCAGTCAGTCGTGGTCAAAGGATCGTTGACTCTGTCGATCGCGATTGATGGGTCGATCGCGATTGATGGGTCGATCGCGATTGACAGGTCCGTCGCGAGTGTTCAATCGGTCGTGGTCAAACAGTCGTTGACTGGGTCGGTCGCGATTGACAGGTCCGTCGGGGCCGTCAGTCGCGATTGACTGGTCGATCGCGATTGGTGGCCCGATCGCGATTGACACGTGTCACGCGTAGATTCTGTCGGTCGTGGTCAGTCGGTCGTTGACTCTGTCGATCGTGATTGACGTGTCGATCACAATTGACAGGTCGGTCGGCAAGTGTTCGTCGTGGTTTGTCGATCGCGATTGACGTGTCGATCACGATTGACAGAAAACAGAGGAGTTTTAAAATTTTAAACACATATTTAGGAAGCTCTAGGCATGTAGATAATGATTATGTACTTTGTTTAGCAAAAGGATCATTTTTTCTGTCGGTCGCGATTTACAGAGGTCAACGCCTCGGGACCTGCACAGTCAGATTTTTTACCTGCTAAGGCTTGTGCAGCTACTGGGGATGCTGATTCCTGCAGAAATCTCAAAAAACACAGAAAAGCACAAGCACACAAACACTCTCTCGCTCTCTCTCACAAGTGAAATGAGGGAAATGGTGCGAGTGTGGTGATATGACCAAAAAGCTGAAATTTTTTTTTTGCGATGATGGAGATGGAGGTGGAAGATGGTGATGATAATGGTGGTAATGAAGATGGTGAAGAAAACAAAAGAAAATAGATAAAAGTGAAGGAAATACCTATGACTCCAACGCCTCAACTCTACGTCTTACCATCACACGCTCGTCCTCAAAGCTCGATCCCCGGAAACGGCGCCAAAATTTGGTGTAGCTCAGTGATGAGTAGCACCTCCTTTAATGTCAATCCGGGAAGACGTGAGGATGGTATGAAGACCTCGAACAAGTGATGGCACAAGTGCGTGAGTGAGAAGCATACTAACATGCACACACATACACACACACGTGCACACACGGCAAGACAAAGAGAAAGACAATGGACTTCTTTTAGATTACTTCCAAAATGCTCATACAAGTTCAAATCTATTACAAGCTAACCCCAAAAATGAGCTCTCTAGCTCTATTTATAGTTTTTGACTAGCTTTTGGCCTTGTCCAGACCTAGTGTCCGGCCTAGTTAAAAATTAGGTTCTAGGGCCTATTTGGGGGCTGAAACGAAGTCTCAAAATTATGAAAATTGGTACAATGCTACCTCTAATACTCCTCAAGCTCGAGGACTCCTCGGCTTGCACAACATGGAGTTACAAAAAGGTGAAATGGTATTTACAATGAGGTAGAGTGACTAAATTCACTATTTAGGAAGTATTACTTCATCGAAAATTTTGGACGGCCTACTTGCCAGATCTTCGTTGAATACTTTATCTACTGGTGCTTTCTCTTCGCTCTGAATCCCTTCTTTGACTTCCTTGTCTTGTGAGCCCTTGTGTACCTTGACTACTGCCAACATATGTGTATATGTATATGTATATGTATATGTATATGTATATGTATATGTATATGTATATGTATATGTATATGTATATGTATATGTATATGTATATGTATATGTATATGTATATGTATATGTATATGTATATGTATGTGTATATGTATGTGTATATGTATATGTATATGTATATGTATATGTATATGTATATGTATATGTATATGTATATGTATATGTATATATATATGTATATGTATGTGTATATGTATGTGTATATGTATGTGTATATGTATGTGTATATGTATATGTATATGTATATGTATATGTATATTGATATGTATATATGTATATGCATATGTATATGTATATGTATATGTATATGTATATGTATATGTATGTGTATGTGTATGTGTGTGTATGTGTATGTGTATATCTATATGTATATGTATGTGTATATGTATATGTATATGTACATGTATATGTATATGTATATGTATGTGTATATGTATATGTATATGTACATGTATATGTATATGTATATGTATATGTATATGTATATGTATATGTATATGTATATGTATATGTATATGTATATGTATATATGTATATGTATATGTATATGTATATATGTATATGCATATGTATATGTATATGTATATGTATATGTATATGTATATGTATATGTATATGTATATGTATATGTATATGTATATGTATATGTCTATACATATACATATACATATACATATACATATACATATACATATACATATACATATACATATACATATACATATGCATGTGCATATACATATACATATACATATACATATACATATACATATACATATACATATACATATACATATACTTTGCATGAGGATCCTGGAAAAGTGAACTCTAAAGTGATCAATAAGGTAATAACCTCACTGACAATGCTGCCTTGGGTACGAAAGATCCAAAGGTTTCGAATGTAATATTATTCTTAGTGAAATAAATTTGCCAAAGGTTATGAAGTTTTTGGAGTCCAAAAGTTAATTGTCTATTTTCTTAACATTGCCTTGAATGATTTTCCGAAACAATTATGTTGTGTAACAAAAATAGGGTCCTCGTTTCAAGTTCAAAAACCTATAATAAAGATTAATGGTACCACTCCAAGACCTACGGTATGCATAAAGTAGTACAAATAAAATCATTAAAAATATATGCTCTTTTAATGCATACAATTATTTTGGTGTGAAAGTATATATTATATATAGACAAATAGAATTTTTGAAAATTTTTAAAGGCTTATGTACGTGTATAGACGTTTATTCTTTTCCCATGTTTTTCTTGCTCCAAGTCTCTATCTATTTGAAACTCAAGGGTGATTATTCCAAACTCATCCATCCTATGAGGTGATCTTGTAACCACATGCATGGTTCCTTACTTATCAATGTAGGATCCCTCTTTGAATTTGACTATTGGATGTTCAATTACGAAGGGTTGATCAAGGTTTCTGAGTTGGACCACTGATCACCTTAAGCCATCCTCATAGATGCAAGCACCTAATCAATTGGTTTGTATGTACTCTAAGTGAGTCTTAAGGGGACCTTTAGGGGTCTGTAAACATGCTAGCCCTAAACTACCTGCAGGTCTTTCCATGCTAAAAGAAATCTCTGAATCACTAGTTTTTGAGCTCACTACATAAGGATAGTCATTGCGCTATTGAGCCCATGACCTAGTGGTGTGATTGACACTAGCTTCAAATGACATGATGCTTTGTCTATCCCATTGTTAGTGTCTACCTAACCTAAGGTTCATATGCTTTGATTGTTTGCTTAATCACCCAAGTACAACCTCATTACAATTGTTCTTTTGCATGTGCCACTTGTTTGTTTTTTAGTTCTTTCAATTGTTTTTTTTCTTCTCTCAATATATGCATCATTAGGAGCACTTAACTTTTCCTGTACTTGAAATTCTTTTCACTTAGGCTTTTCTGTGATGTAACTTAATCTATCCTTGAATTTGAGAAATTACCAACTCTTGAACTTGGTCTTGCCTATCGTGGCCCTAACTTAATCAAATTCTTTAATGGCTCTTAGCCTAATCTAGGAAATTGACAAAGGAGGTTGAGATTTCTTCCAACCTTGTGTTTGAAGCCCATGTTAATGCTCAATTTTTGGGGATGTGCGCTTGCAGGAATGCATGCCACACACAGTGACCTTGCTTAACCCTTCCAAGGAGTTCCAACTCTCTTCAAAAACTCCAAAAAATAGGACAAAATTTGACAAAAATTTGCAACCCTAAAAATTGTACTTTTTGTTTGTCTCTCACGATGGATAGGCTCTTCTTGTCGCGATGGGTAGCCTCTGTCTATCACGATGGATAGAGTCTATTGTGGGGTGTATCTATCATGATGGACTCGTCTGTCAGGAAAAACATGTCTATCATGATAGACTGATATTTCGCAATGGACATTCTATCGTGATTCGATGTCTATCATAATGGATAGTATTCTCGTTATGCATATCTATCGCGATGGTTAAAGAACTCGGTGGGTTGTTTGTTGCATGGATAGTCACACTGTCGTGATGGACCGGGGTGTCTATACCGATGGACATTGTCTATCGTGTGGGTCTGTCTATCATCGATAGATGATAGACTCGATTTTTCATAATATCTGTCTGTCGTGATGGAAAAAAAAGCCTATTTTTCGATATTTTTTTATGATTTGTGACGTGCTCATGGTGTGGTTTATCGTGCCTAACTTGTAATCACAAAATACCAAAACTTTCTATCTATCATGATAGATAGAGTTCTTCGCCCGGTGCATGCATAGAGCTATCCTACCTACTAACACTACTAGTGCTTCTACTAATTCTCATACCAACCAGAAAGCTCACGAAAACACAAAACACACAATAGGCTAGATTGTTGATATATTTAGGTAGTGATGTGTGTGAACACACTAGGATTGTTGGGGCACTTTTTTCCTCTTTAGGAGGTTTTTTCCCCAACTTTTATATATGCATATAACCCTAATGGGTCACTTATCTTTGTACATTCTCTTGGTAATACATTCAGTATTGTGTGTTGTGCTCCAAGCTTGTTCTTCTTCCTTGTGTTGTTCGTGTGCTTCCGCAGACCTCAAACTCCAACAATTGGTATCAGAGAAGGATGCTGCTTCCTCCATGGTGTCATCGACATCCCTCTGATCACATTCTTAGAATCACACGAAAATTGGTGAGCATACTCAAGGTAATTAGAAGTTCAAAACATCTTCGCTTTGTCGTGTCAAAATTGAGATTTGAGCTCGTTTCAACCTCCAAACGCACTATCATAGCACTTGTGTAGGAAATTTTGTCTTTTTGTGCCAAAGATATATACAGGTTTCGGTTCGCTAGTGTAAGCATCTCAAAGTCTGCTACAAGTTTGGCAAAAGTCGATAGGGTAGTTTTATTCAACTTTTTGAGATACAATCATTTTTTTTATCAAGATATTTTAGCCAGTGGCAGAGATGTTCAAGCACATGCATTGATAGCCTTGTCTATCAAACGTGCCGTTATTCTCCACATTCGCTCCTACAAAACAACAAATGATGCTTGGGATACATTAACCACTTTGTACCATGCAAGGAATGAGGCTCGTATTGCTTACTATCAAAAATAGTTGGAGAGTGAGCACATGAATGAAGGAGATTCCATGGACAGTTTTTTGATAAAGATCAAAGATTTGAAGGAGCAATTGATTTTTGTTGATGAAATCTTGCCTGAGAGTTCACTTATGCAAACTATTCTGAATGGTCTTCTAGATTCATATAGGAGTTTTGCTTCTACTCTTCAAGATGATGAAAGGCAATCCAAATGCTTTAAAATTTGAGGATTTAGACTATGCTCTATTGTAAGAAGACTAGTCTAGGCAGAACAAGTCCATTATGCGTGTTGCAGATCAAGCTTTCTTGGCTACTCAGAAGGGCAAAGGTAAATGGAGCTCTTCTACTAATAAGTAGAAATTTTCTAGTTCTGCAAAATCAAAGAAGAATGACAGAGACGAGAAGAAAACAGAAAAGCAGAAATTGTTTTGCAAATATTGTAAAAAAAATGATCATGTCATAAAGAGTTGCCCAAAACTGGTTGCTAAAGAGGCAAGGAAGAAAGAGGCTGGAATGGTTGTTGCAGAAGCCTCTACACCCAAAACAAAGTCTACTAATCTTGTGCAAAATGAAGAATGGGCATTCACCACTGTTTGCAATTATGAACCATCTTTTCATGAACAGTGTATGTCTCTAGTAGACTCAGATGTTTGGTACTTTGATAGTGGGGCAACCAAACATATTACCTCGCAGTGCAGTTTCTTCACTTCACTCAAGCCTGCCCCTATAGAGAATATTGTCACATGCACCAACAACTCCTCTTATCCTGTCATGGGAATTGGTAAGATCATTCTAACTACTACTGATGGTAGTTCTTTTACATTATCAAATGCTTTATTTGTGCCAGGGATCAAGAGGAATGTGTTATCAATTTCAGCTTTAACCAACACTGGCTTGGTTGTGAAATTTGTTGATGATAGATTTACAGTTCATGTTCCATCAAATGGCGATATCATTATTGCTTTTGGCATTTATGTCATGGGTTGTATAAGCTCATAGACTATCAAAAATCTGTGAATGATTTGACATGTGCAGTACATAATTCTCAGGCTATGTCATATGCAAAGCTTTGGCACGCACACTTTGGTCATCTGAATTTTGCTAGTTTGCTACACCTATAGCAATCCGAAATGGTGTCCTCTCTGCCCAAAATTGAGGCACCTGGTAAACATGTCTGTGAAGGCTATATTTTGGGCAAAATGCAGTGTTCCTCATACCCAAAAGATGGTTCAGTTCAAGCCAGTCAGAAATTTCAACTTGTTCATAGTGATGTTTGTGGTCCTATGCAGACACCCTCTTTTGGAAACTATCTTTACTTCGTGACTTACATTGATGATTTTTCCTGGCATGCATGGATATACCCATTGAAAGAAAAGTTCAAAGTTTTTATGTGTTTCAAACAGTTTCTAGTTTTGGCT
Source organism: Ceratopteris richardii (assembly GCA_020310875.1). Classification (NCBI taxonomy): domain Eukaryota; kingdom Viridiplantae; phylum Streptophyta; class Polypodiopsida; order Polypodiales; family Pteridaceae; genus Ceratopteris; species Ceratopteris richardii. The sequence continues at coordinate 106,202,419 of CM035407.1, forward strand.
GAAAATCTATCAGCATGTAAATTGGGCACCCTTCATTTTGATCGGGGGGAATATATGTCTTCTGACTTTAATGCATTTCTGGCTGAACGTGGGATAAGACACCAGTATACAATGCCATACACACCTCAACAGAAGCGAGTTACTGAAAGGAAGAACATGTCACTCATGGAGATGCCAAGGTGTATGGTCAAGCGTCAGGCTTTACCACATAGTTTCTAGCTTGAGGTTGTTATGTGTGCAGCATATGTACTTAAAAGGTGTCCCACTAAAGCATTGCAGTCTATCACTCCATATAAGGCTTAGCATGGTCGCAAGCCATGTGTTGCTCATCTACATGTTTTTGGTTGTCTAGCATATGCATTAGTGCCTGAACAACAACATAGGAAATTGGATGATAAAGGAGTGAAATGTATTTTTGTTGGGTACAGTTCTGAAAGCAAAGCCTATCATCTGTATCATCCATAGACTAAATGCATTTCGGTTAGCCATGATGTTGTTTTTGTGGAAGATTTTATTCAACTTACTTTCATGTACTAAGGAGACATTAGTTAGCTCCAAAGAAATGTATGAAACCTTGCTCCCTCTTTTTACAGGTGGACAATCTATTGCTTGTCTAAATGAGGCAAATTTTCAACCTTTATAGGTTTCATGTGATGATGCAGATCATTCCATTTCTGATGCAGATTTACATGATGCACTTGTTAATGAGAGAGTTGATATTGAGGAGGTAAAAACAATGCCAAAATGGCTAGTGCAGACTTTGTGTGACAGCAAATTAGATGTACATCTATCATATCATACTCATTTAGGCTCTCATAGTGCTTCTTTTGCATCAGATTGCTATGCTATGGCTGCCTCTAGTCTCTATGATGAGAATGAGTCTGTTCTGATGATGAAGCACAAAAGTAAGGAAATCGTATGGTTGCTATGCAATCAGAATGTGATGGTATTATGAAAAATGGTACTTGGTCTTTATGTGACTTGCCTCCTGGCAAGAAAGCCATTGGTACTAAGTGGGTACAAAAGTTGAAGCGTAAGTCTGATGGATTAGATGATAGGTATAAGGCTAGGCTTGTTGCAAAGGGTTATGCTCAAGAAAGAGGCATTGATTTTGATGAGATCTTTGCTCCTACATTCTGAATGATTATTGTTCATAGCATCTATGCACTTGCAGCTCATCATGGTTGGAATATACATCAGTTGGACATTGAAACTGCATTTCTAAATGGTGACTTGCATGAAGAAGTGTATGTTTTTCAGGCTCGTGGCTTTGTGCAGAAAGAGCATGAAAACAAAGTGTGCAGGTTGAAAAAGGCATTATATGGTTTGAAGCAAGCACTACGTGCTTGATATCAAAAAATACATGCCTATCTAATTCCACATGGTTTTGAGAACAATCCAACTGAGAGCACCTTATATGTTAAGCGTGCAAATGATGTGCTTCTGATCATTGTTGTGTATGTTGATGACACGATGCTTACTAGTCCTCATGACAAGCATATCGCTGATTTTAAGGCTGATCTGCATGCCTCATTTGAGATGTCAGATTTGGGGCATTTGCATCATTATTTGGTCATTCAGCTTTTTATGCAAGTTGATGGAGGAATAGCTTTGTGTCAAACAAAATATATTGACACATTATTGCAATATTTTGGCCTTGAAGGCTGCAAATCTATTGCCACTCCTATGGAGAAATGTTTACGATTGAGTCTTCATGATGATGGAGATGCATTTGATGTTGTTCTCTATCACCAGGTTGTTGGATGCTTGATTTACTTATGCATTACTCGGCCAGATATTCAGTTTGTTGTCTCACAGATGGGTAGATTTATGCATTGGCCAGGTGTCAAGCATTGGTAGGTAGTTAAGCGCATCTTTCACTATTTGAGTGGTACCTGACTACTTGGATTGCTTTATCCCAAGGGGGGATCACTACCACCAGATTTACATGCTTTTTTTACTATGACTCGGCTGATTGCTATGACACTCATGTGTCCACCAGTGGTTTTTGCTTCATGCTTGGTAGTTCATGCATATCTTTGTTGAGCAAGAAGCAACCTACTATGGTCACTTCTAGTTTGAGGCTGAGTATAGGGAAGCTTTCACAACAACTGTTGAGTGTGTGTGGCTCATACACCTTATGGCTGATTTGGGTGTTGGTCAGTCTTTTGCCACCACCATCTTCACTGATAGTTAGAGCGCATTGGCAGTTGTGAGGAACAGTGTGTTCCATGCTCGCACTAAGAACATTGAGGTGCACTATCATTATGTCAGGGAGAGGTTCTCTACTGTAGAGATCAACTTGGCATATGTGCCCATGCAGGAGAACATTGCAGACCTTTTCACAAAGGCTCTGCCTAGAGAGAAGTTTGAAGCTTTTTGCAAAGCTTTGGTCTTACTTCCTTTTGTGGATCGATTCCACATAGCTTGGCACTTTTGTATACATGAGTGCTAGCTCCTTGTTCACTGCATCACTCCCAGGGGGGATTTGTTGATACATTTAGGTAGTGATGTATGTAAACACACTAGGATCGTTGGGGTACTCTTTTCCCTCTTTAGGAGGTTTTTCCCCCTGGCTTGTATATATGCCTATAACCCTAATGGGTCACTTATCTTTATACATTCTCTTTGTAATACATTCAATATTGTGTGTTGTGCTCCAAGATTCTTCTTCTTCCTTTTGTTGTTCGCATGCTTCCGTAGAACTCAAACTTCAACATAGATTGCTCTCTTGCTCTCCCTCACAAATGAAACATTAGGGGAAAAAATGAACCCTCCTTGGGCCTTTTAGATTAAGGGTTGATTAGTGATCCACCAATGAGAGAAGAGCAGTGGACACAGTCTAGTTTCTTAATCTACTAGAGTAGGCATAGGCCTCCATGGTTTTTCCTTAGTCAAAGCCCTGCAAACAGCCCCAATTCGTGGTTTCTTTTAGTGTGAGTGGTTGCGAAGAGCTTTAAAACGCTTATCCACCCTTGGATGGCCTAGAAGATCCAAGGGCTTATGTCCTTTTGCAAAAGTCAAGGAGGGATGCAATCCTAGCCCTTGAATGCAACTTCAATCGTGTGGTTGGTGCATATTTCTGTTGGAAAAAGGCGCGTTTCGTTTCTTGCCCTTGGATCAAGGCTATGATCTAATGGTTGAGCTTGATTCCAGTTTGAAAAGGTGCCTTTCTTTCTACACTGTTGGATTAGAGCGCGATCGGATGGATGAGAGAAGATGGCACAGTTCTTCGACATGATCTTTATCTCCTCCCTTAGATTAGAGCATAATCAGACGCCTCTCATAGCCTTCCAATGAGGCTCAACGCCGAATGCGGCCGCCCCTTGGATCTTGAGAAGATCCAATGGCTCTAATTCTTGCAGGAGTTTTGCTCAGCCCCGGATGCGGGGGTTCGTTGGATTTGAAGAAGATCCAATGGCCCACGTTTTTGCAGAAGCTCTGCGTTCTACGGGTCCCTCCTCCCTGCGATTTGCCATGATTGAACTTTTCCGCCATGAATTTGAACTTGAGCCGTTGATCTTAAGCACCCTATGGCTATGGTGTGGTGGAATTGAAGAGCTCCAAAATACCACTAGTGGTTTAGAATTTCCTCTTAATCCCAAAAAATTTAATTTTAATCCCTAAAAATTAGGGATCCTTACAAGGCCCATCCAGGGCTCACTTTTTCCCCTAATTATGAGGGAAATCCAATGGAGGTGAGAATATGACCAAGAAGGTGGAATTTTGTGAAGATGGAGATGGAGGTAGAGGAGGAGTAGGAATGGTAGGGATGATGATGAAGAAGGTAAAGAGTGAAGAAAATGAGATTTACCTATGATTCCAATGTCAAATCTCTACGTCTTACCATCACATGTTCATCCTTGAAGCTGGCTCCCCGACAACGGCACCAAATTTGGTGTCATTCTAGCACAATGGTAAGCACCAACGTGAGGAGATCCACCTTGTAATTGTCAATCCATAGAGACATGAGGGTTGTATGATGCCCATGAGCAAGTGGAATGTATAAGTGCATGAGTGAGAAGCACAATAGCATGCACACACATGCACACAAGGCAAGAAAGAGAGAGAGAGAGAGAGAGAGAGAGAGAGAGAACAATGGAATCTTTGATTACATTACTTTCAAGATACAAAATATACTCTTACAAGCTCAATTCTCAAAAATATTAACCCCTTGAATGAGCTCTCTATCTCTACTCATCCAACAGCTCAAACACGCTCGAAAAATTATGAAATTTGATACAGAGGTTCTTCTACTACTCCTCAAGCTTAAGGACTGGTCAACTTTGAACAAAATGAAGTTTATTCTACCAAAAAAATAGAATTTACAGTAAAGTCTAGTGATAAAAATCATTGTTTGTTGTATGCATGATCTAGGAAAGTGATTGTCCTACTCACGAGGCCTTCATTGACTTCCTTGCCTGCTTGGTCCTCCTTGAACTTCTCTTTGACTTTCCTATCTCTGGCTTCCTTTTTGCATGCTCCCTTGACGACTTGATCTGCCTTGACTGCTAACAATATGTATGTATGTATGTATGTATGTATGTATGTATGTATGTATGTATGTATGTATGTATGAATGTATCTATGTATGTATGTATGTATGTATGTATGTGTTTGTGAACCCAATAGGCAACCGTGAAAATATGTTCTTATATTCCATATATTTGTGAAATTTATATGTGTTTTTATTAATAGGGTGTCACATTGATGTTTTTGGATCATATTTGTACTAGGGAGTTATGTTTACTTTATTTCGCCATGTCACTATGACACAAGCAGCTACACACAAATTGACAAGATGTTGTGTTACTCTCTTTCTCCTAGAATGGCAATGCCATTAGCTTTTGTTCTTAAATCGCATATTGATAGGTGGGTTTTAACATGTTTTCCACTTCATTGCTTATGCAAGCAATAATAGTATGTGCATTGGACCTCATATCACATATTTGGTCAAAAATAAAGAGACCACTAGTAATGATGATATCTCCTATGATTTGGTCTAAACAATCAATGCCAATGATTTTATAATAGTGAATTTTGCATGCCTTATATGCTAGATGAGGCACTCTATTAGACATAGAGGATGTGATCTTCATTTGGATATATTTTCTCATAGAGTTTTTAAGGGTTTAAAACTTGGTAGAGTTAGTATTCAAGAGATCTTTGTATAGTTATATAATTGCTCGTTTAACAACATGGTTTCAACATCTATCTTATTGTCAAAGTTATTATTCAAGAGACCTTTGTGTAGTTATACTTATGCAAGTAATAATAGTATGTGCATTAGACCCCATATCACATATTTGTTCACAAATAATCGGGCCACTAGTCATGATGGTATCTCATATGATTTGGTCTAAACAATCAATACCAATGATATTATAATGGCCATTGAACAACATGTAATCTCTACACATGAGGTTGAGAGAGAGATTAGCAAGGCCATAGGATCTCCCAGAGAATCAAGAGGATATGCATATTGAAGTTATCACCATTCGAGCATAAAAAGCATTTCACTTGCAAATGCCCATCAAACACAAATACAAATACAAGGAAAGATGTTTCATATATCTAGTTTAGAGGGGAGTTGAGCATGAAAATTGACACTCATACTTCTTTCAAACTCAAGTCACCATTTTATCTCCACAAAGAGCTGAGAGTTAGGCTTAAAGGGCATGTGAATAGTCTCAAATTTTTTAATTTGAGGCCCCTAGATGACATACAACAAAAAACATGTGAAGAGCCTCAAATTTCTAGCTTTGAAGCCCCTAGATGACACACAACTACTATGCCGAGGATTAACACACTTTCAAAAAAAAATCAAGGCCCGAGAACGGATTCAAAGTCATGACCAGCAATTACTAGCACTTCTAGTTTCATGCAGGCAAGCTGCAACTTGCAATCCGAAATAAGACCGAGCTTCTGAGGTAAGCTTGCCCTCATGGGGTCTGTTTCAGCAATTGTACATGTGTCGCCAAAGGTGTAAGGGCATGCTGACTCGACCTCATCCCCACCTTCCTCCGGCTTGTACAACAATGCAGATGTACAATGGAGACATCCCTTTTCACTTCGTGTGTGCATCCGAGATGGAGAGATGGAGATGGATTCCACTTGCATTACCATGATTGTAGTCTCATAGCATGTGTTGATTGATTTTCCATTAATAGCATCACACATACTTCTCTTTCCAGTATACACATTTGCTTTTTCTTTTCATGGTGACTGGATACATGCCCATATTAACGTATGCTTGTATTCTCATATATATTGATATCATTTCTTTTTTTTTTTTTTAAGAGGAAGTTCGGCCTATAACGTTTCTTCTTTCTTTACATCTCTCAATCTGTCTTTACTACCATTTTTTTCCTTTTCTGATAGGCTGCAACAACTTGACTTTATACCAAGACCCTTTTCCATACAAGTTATCTGCCGTAGAATATCATGCTTCTTTTATAACATTCTAATCACTGCATGCCCATTTGACCCACATGATTGACGCTTTCAAAGGGTAAGGTTATTTCTTACACTAGGAAGAACCGATTTCTTAAGGACTTGAAGTGCATATAAATACACGTTGAATCAAACTCTTAGAAAATGGTAATTCAAACGTTTTCAAAGGGAGGACAGACCCAAGGAACCTTGTATAACTTGTCTAAATGGTTGTGTTTTTTCTCATAATAGAGTTGTTGGCCATTAGTTTTTCTCCAAGTTCAAGCTTCACAATGAACACCTTCCAAATGCTTTTCAGTTTCTTTTTATCTTTTTTCCATGTGTTAAAACTTTGGAACTAATGGACACTTTAATACTCTTAAGAAGTTTTTATACTTGTGTGCAACACTCTCCTCATCACTTGATGGAATCTCTCAATCTGCTGGTAGACCTTTAAAGGTCTTTACCTTCAAGACAGCGTAAAGAGAAACTCGCGTTAATCACAGAGCAAGGAGATTATTGATCTGGCATTTGATTGGGAAATATGGCAACCTATGTGAAAGCCACAGTCCCACTTGAAAATCAGTCTTGAAATTATTTCTAGTTGTCTGAGAGAAGATAGCCTTTGTTTGTGAAGATTCTCATCAAAAAATAGAACCACAGAATAACTATCACCTCGATTGAGCATCAACATCAACATATCATACCCAAGACAACAGATAATCCAATGAAAAAGCATTTAAAAAGGGATAAAAAAGCCCTTGAGAAAATCATTGGAAACACACACACACACACACACTAGCCACAGGAGAGTAAGAGGTACATAGCCAAGGAAAGCAAAAGGCCTAGAGAAAACTAGTGACATTGAGCTTAGTAGCATTTATGAAGTTCCACCTGCCTGAAAAAGAATGGGCTGCAGAGCCAAACTTCTACAAAACTGTGGCAAAATAACAAGCTAGGGAAATTCATCAAATTAAAGAGACATTTAACTGTGGATCTTTCCATGTCATAATCTATGATATAAAATACATGCAAATTATGTTCATGAATGCTTCAAATTGGAGCCATAAAAACAGCTTGAAACAGAGATCATGGCCCAATGCTGCAAGCTAGCTGATGGAGTGATTGAGAACTCGAGACAAAAGAACTTGCATACATCAAAGACCACCTGTAAAGCAGATGGTTTATTTTACTGCATTGGTATAATCAATAAATTTACAACAATGCAGATAACAATGGTCTCTGTACCATGGAAGCCCATGGGATAAGAGGTGAATACATGTAGCAGAATGTATAACCACATGAGATTAACAACTGATGAACTATTGTGGCCACAATCACTTTTATGTAAAGAAGTCATCTTCAATATTCCCACAATTGCCGATTACATGAGGTGTTATAGATTGAAACTTGACATGATTTACAACATACTCGCAAATCATACCCAAAGATTGTACGACCAAGCAAAGCCTTTCCTAACATCCACTCTAATGCTTGGTTGGTGCACTTAAAACTTGAATTCTTCTTTGAATAACTGTCCTACATGATGGGCAATCCCGCATTCCTTGTTTTTGATGAAGATCATTGCAGTTAGTGCATACTATCTGGTGTGCACAGGGAAGAAATACCACAGAGCTCTCCTCTGACATACACATAACACACTCCCGATCACGACATATATCCCTCGAGTCCTGCAGCTCAGCAAGCTCCTGCAACAACTGTGAGCTGGTATCTTTCAGGAACTGCAGGCCGTTTGTGTCAGTAGTGTGTACAGACATTCCAGTGCTGAACTCTAAACTAGAAGATTCTGCAGTTAATTTCAGCTGCTCCAACTCACTCTCGAGTCTTTGTATGTCATCTTTGTGTCTTTGGAAGTCAGCATCTGCTTTCTGACGCCACGTCTCTTCTCTTCTTTTGGCAGCCAACTCCAACTGTTCTCTTGCCCATTTCTCTGCATTTGCAAGTGAAAGAGCATCTTCCTTAGCTTTCTCTTCCAGATGCCACCTCATCTACAGACCACATAATAAAGGTAACCAGTCAAGATATGGCTTAAAAATGTCATACAGAAATGGAAAAGCTAACCAACCTCCATTTCGTGCTGCTGGATCTTGATATTGACTAACTGATCTTGTGCTTGAATCATGTTCTGCTTTTGTTTTGCAATCTCTTCCACCATCTTTGCTTTTTGCTTCTCCCATGCCTGTATTTTCTTCCATGATTTTTTTTCCCGCTTTGCAACTTCCTGACATTTCGCATTAGATTCAGCAGCACTCAGTTTTGCTGCTTCCATCTCTGCTTTTAACTCTGCATTTTCTGTCTCCAGTTTCCGAACAGAGGCATTAGCTTTATCCACTTGCGCACTAGCTTTCCTAAGTGCACTCTCCATTTCAGTCAATCTCTTCATTGTATTGTCTTCAAGAGCCTGTGTATCTCGTTTCAGGCACAAAATCTCTTCGTGTTCTAACCTAAGTGACCTCAGCTCAGCCATGTCTTTGCTAAACTTGCATGCTGCCTGAAGAGCTTTCTGATGCGCCCATGCCTTTCGCTCCTGAAGCTGCACTTCCAGTTCCCTTACTTGCTGAATTAATCTGAGGAACATCTCATCTTTCCTTGATGCAGACTTATCAATGTTGTTAACACTTGAATTCTGCGATGCGCCCTCAAAAGAGGATGCGAATGATTGAGAATCCTCTGTGTTATCAGCCCCAGTATCTACCACAGAAGCAATGGCAAGAGACAGCTCAGTGCCAGGAGCATTGAAGCCAAGGTTCTCGTTGCACTCACCGCAAGAAATAGAAGGGACTCCATCCTGCGAAGGTGCCTTGCCAGCCAAGTCAGGCATAGAAGCTCTCCCTTGCATTTTAGCTTTACCTGATCCAGCAATTCCAGGTGTCTCAGGATGTGGCTTTACAACCTGTCTTGGTATAAAAGGAGACTGTAGGACATTCACTCCTGTGAAATTGCCAGTAGTCTCAGGAATGCTGATAGAAGTGACTGCTGTTCCCAACCCGTTTGTTAGGAACTTACTTTCAGAAGGGCAACGTGCATCTAAGGAAAGTGCAGTGTTCAAAGTAAGATGTTCCAGTCTGTGTGGACTCTCACCTGAACTGGATGGAACCATTGGAGCATTCATACCATCCTGGACAAAACTCTGCTGTTGCATCTTCACAGGATTACCAGATGTTGAATCATGGAAACACAAAGAACTCGCATCGGACTTCAGAGGTCCATTCATACATAGAGAAACTGCTACATCTGATTCCTCATCTGGAGTATAGTTGGGAGCTTTTGCTCCTGGAGAGAGCAATTTTCCACAACCATTTGTCAACTGTGTCAATGGCACTTGAGAAAGTTGTTCCACGTTTGGAGTCCAATTTGAGCAAGGCACATAACAGTTATCCATCGAGGATACAACCAATGAAGAATGAGCATTCTTTTCCATCACTATCTAGAAAAATTGGTGGGTCTGCACCACCAAAAAATACTGTTTCAAGCAACATACAGAAAGCCAATATCATCTTGATAACAGCTCTCACCCAGACGGACCATAAGGAGAACTAATGAATATCGAAACTATACATAAATTGAAAGGGACAATGTTTACCTTTCAGAACAGATGACTTGGAACTTCGGAAGTAAAATTCACAGCCTTATCCTTCCGCAGACAATCCACTGTCCAATATTGCGCACCAGTTTGAAAACAGGTCTTCTTACAAACATTTGAGGAAGATGGGTCAGCACATGGACAAATAATGTAAATGATCTCAGTCCACTACATGATTTCATAGTAACCTTATCTTCATGACTAAGGGCACAAAAGATCCTAACCTTGCAGTACAAATGCCTGCCTCCATATATGCAATAAGTCATCAAGTTAGCAATCCTCAATGCTACTAAAAGAACAACTCAAAGAACATTGGGCAGGTTCCTTGCACACCAAAAAACTTAGGAAGAACATGGATG
>CM035407.1:106220313-106225313 GCA_020310875.1 Ceratopteris richardii
GCAAAATTCAAATGCGTATCTTAAAATTAAAACTTGAAATTTCACCTATACATACCTGTCACTGTAAGTCCAGGCTCTGATGCATCGATGGCGCGAAGGAACATAGTGCCTTTGCAACAATGCACTAGTATGTTATATACATTCCTTTTCCTGATGTCTGTCCATCCATCGCACATAATAGTGCATCCATACTTCTCCCATGTGCCCATCATCGGCTGTAACTGCTTCTCCACTATATCTTTTGTTTTGCGTAGCTCACTAGTCCTCAACTCCTCATATGAAGGACCGCTCCATCGATATCCTAATGTGCTCACTAACTCCATGGCTTCCTTCCATGCGGGTGTGCGTGCAACATTAAAAGAGAGGCCACACTGTATGAAAAGCTTCATTATACCTTGTTTGGCCTCAAGCTCCCGCTTCCTCTGAAAACCCGCACGTACGGATGCCGAAGAAAGTGATCCTCTAGGTGCCTTCACCGGTGGCTGAGTGTCACCCTCAAGATCGACGGTATCATGTCCATGCTCATCATTCCCTCCACTAGAGGATCCCATATGAGGCTGATGTGCTGGAGCATCGTGTGGAGGATAACTAGAGCTAACAGAGGTGGAGGTGGGCCGAGAGCTTTGTGGATACTTTCTAGCTTCCCTTTGAGCTACCCACTCAAGGAGCTCATCCTTGATATCAGCTGGCATAGGCTGCTTGCATGCTGAAATGCCCAAGCCACTAAATTTGGCAAGGTGGGCTTTGATACGATCTGCCCCACCACCCCCTTTGTAACCACATAGGTTACATGTCCATCTCTCACTCCCACCCGACCCAAACTTCCCTTGGCTACTCACATACTTCCAACAACTTTGCTTTGGTTTAGGCATGGTGAGTCTCTCTCTCTCTCTCTCTCTCTCTCTCTCTCTCTCTCTCTCTCTCTCTCTCTCTCTCTCTCTCTCTCTCTCTCTCTCTCTCTCTCTCTCTCTCTCTCTCTCTCTCTCTCTCTCTCTCTCTCTCTCTCTCTCTCTCTCTCTCTCTTTCTCTCTCTCTCTCTCTCACTTTGGTCTCTCTCTCTCTCTCTCTCTCTCTCTCTCTCTCTCTCTCTCTCTCTCTCTCTCTCTCTCTCTCTCTCTCTCTCTCTCTCTCTCTCTCTCTCTCTCTCTCTCTCTCTCTCTCTCTCTGGGTTCGAACTTCGGCTGGCCGCTGCTGCTCTCGGGTGTGTGCTCACTCAAGGTAGAAGACAAGTAAAATGCCCTCTCCCGCGAGCCCGTTTCGGGCTCAAAGGAGAGGGCAAATTTTTTTTGTCTGCAACGCAACGCGTTGCGTACGTCGCAACGCAACGCCGTTGCGTTGCGAACGTTGCAGACGTTACGCAACGCGTTGCGTTGCAACTATGAATAAGACTTGGTCCCAAGACTCTCATAACTTGATTGAGACTTCTTCATCTTCTTGTCCAAATTTCCAAGCAGGTTTCTCTCTCCTCACACGATAGCCCTCTCCCTTGGTGTTTGGAGGGACCGAGCACACCACCACGTAGCTCCTCCATCTTCGCCTCCAAATTTCCAAGTGACTCTCTCTCCTCACCTAGCAACCCACTCCCTTGGTGTTTGGAGCAACTGGGCAGACAACCGCATAGCTCTTCGCGGCCTCTTTCAAGGCTATGTTGTCCATGCGAAAAAGCATCCCCAAAAGCTACATTTTCGAAAAAGCTTACGCAAAAGCCTAGATATTGCTTTTCGTGAATTCGCCTATGCTTTTTATGCATGCTTTTGGTCAATTGCTTAATAGCCATTGGATTGATGCTTTGATTTTGATTAAATCTGAGCCACACATTGAAATGCGGTGAAAAGCGCATTGAAATGCAAAAATTAGGATTTGACTTTTCAACCACTTTCATGTGCCAGCTGGTGGATTGTCATATACCATTAGAAAACTCTCAATGAGTACTTTCTAATAAGCAAATAAAAAAAATTTAATCATCTTTGATCCAAATCCGATGAACTCCCAAAATTAGGGTTGTCAAAAATTTGACAATATTTAGCTATTCTAACATTCTTTTCCAACAATCCTCCCCTCAATGTCATAATGGCATAAGGTTCAATAATGTACATAACTTCTGATGTCCTTCTCTGGATAACGTTTTCATAAAAATATCTTCCACATTCTCACTTGTAAGTATATAGGTTAGCTCAATGTACTTTCTAGATACTTGTTCTCGAATAATGATACTGTACTTCAATATGCTTTGTTCTTGCATGATGAAAAACATGTTTTGCAATAGTAATAGCACTTTGACTATCTGAAAATATCTGCATAGTAAGATGAACATGAACATCAATATAAGTAAGAATTTTCTACAACCGAATAGCCTCTAAGTGTAGCTATAAAGGCATCCCTGTACTATGCTTCACTTGAAGATGTAGCCGTTGTCGACCGTTTCGTGGAAAGACAAGAAATAAGGCGCCCTCCAACATAAAAACAATAGCCAATTGTACTTCTTTTTCTATCTTTGTCAACTTCCCCATCATAATTTGCAAAACCTTGAAGTATAAAATGTAGCAACTTTGTAAAAACAATTGCATAATTCATAGTCTCTTTCAAATATCTGAAAATTCATTTAACTTCTTTCCAACGAACTTTGAGAGGTTTGTGCATGAACCTTGATACTTAGAGACTGTAAATCGAATGCCTGGTTGTGTATTACATAGATAGATCAAGCATCCAACTCCTTCACTATATATTGTGGCATCTAAAAGTTTTGAATCTTCATCTGCTTGTAATGACACATTGAAATCCATAGATGCCTATATAGGTTTGCAATTTGGCATTTCAAATCTTCCTAAAAGGTTTTCAATGTACTTTTGTTCTATCATATAGATATAATCATTCTTGAATTTGAATTCAATGCCAAGATAATAATGTAAAACACCAAGATCATTAGACAGATGAAGGCACTGACCCTTCGAAAGTGGCGGTCATTCGAGGAGGCACAGGAGCTCGAGCTATACTGTCTATTCATGTGCATGGATAGTGCAACAGCATGGAGAGCTCTCCGCGAGCCTCGTCAAACTACACCCATTGAGCACCCACTGATCTGGAGAGATTATGCAGCACGATTATATGATGTGCCTCAGCAACCACCCATCCCACAGCCACTTGAGCCTCAACCCACACACCCCTCTTTCTTCACTACAGCTATGGTGGAGAGGGCCATACGTCGTATGCAGCACAGGCGGGCTGCCGACCATACTTGCTTACAGAGCGAGCACCTCATCTATGCAACCTCCACTATAGCCCCGTTGATTACACGTCTTCAATCGGGCTATAGGGGAGGGTTTCCTAGAGGAGTGGACACAGCATACTATCGTGCCCATCCACAAATCTGGCGACGCTCTAGATCCAGGTATTTACAGGACTATCATGATTGGCTACACAATGGCCAAGCTATATGGCGTAGTTCTTGAGGCAGAGCTTAGCTCATATGGAAGAGGGCCTCCAAGCACAAGGCCAGGTCGGGTTCATACGAGCTTTTTCCACTATCGACATATCTTCAACTTGCGTTGTCTCATTTATGGGGCAAAGGCAACGAAGAAGAGGCTTTATTGTTGCTTTGTGAACTTCCGCAAGGCTTTCGATACAATCCCACGTGACAGGCTGTTCCAACGCCTGATACAGTCCCACGTGACGTGAGAGGCTGTTCCAACTCTTGCTGAGCCTTCGAATCTTGACAGAGATGATATGGGCCATTTACACTCTCTACGAGAAGGTGTTTGGTCGAGTTCGATGCCCAAGAGGTTTATCAGAGCCCATTGCTAGCACCATTGGTGTTAAGCAAGGTTGTCCACTCTTCCCGACACTTTTTGGGCTTTACATTGATGAGATCTCCGATTACATACTACGAGCAGGCATTGTGCATGCATATGATATATGTGCATTGTGTGTGTGTATATACTATATTATATGTATGTACTATGTATCATGAATGTAGTGTGTATGTATGTAATATGTATGTATGTACGTATTACATACATACATAAATGCATGTGTACATAATGTCTTCACCTACATGCATTCATGCAACATACATACATTATTACAAAAAGAAAATCTTAAGTGTTCTTGAAGCAAGCACCTAAGTTTTCATTTGTGGAACATATATAAAGATGCATTATCATTATGTCGAAAGAGGGGATGCAAAGGTGATGTTCAATTATCTTTTATCCCAATAATGTAAAAAATGTAACCACACCTTCACAAGAGACCAATTCAAGAAGTTCATAATTATGCTCTCAATTTTTAACTTTTCTTCATTAGTTTTGGGAAAGAGTATAAATTTGTTTATCATTGAAAAATCATGGTTGGAACAAACTAGAATGCAAATCAAATGAAGACTTCTGTATTGTATTTGTAGATTTTACTATATCTTATAGATTAGTTTCTTGTAATCAGAGTTTTTATTATTCGGATTTCAATCAATACTATGTAATTTATAGCTCATATTATAAAGATCAATGCATGCTTATAGTTTATTTTTCCGGAGCCATTTTATTCTTGAATTTGATCTTGACGTCTTCCATAGTTTATGAGCCAACTTTATAAGTGAAATGTCAAACGACAATCTCGAAATCTTTACAAACTCTCTCTCTCTCTCTCTCTCTCTCTCTCTCTCTCTCTCTCTCTCTCTCTCTCTCTCTCTCTCTCTCTCTCTCTCTCTCTCTCTCTCTCTCTCTCTCTCTCTCTCTCTCTCTCTCTCTCTCTCTCTCTCACACACACACACACACACATTCATTTCAATCATTTGCCCCTTCGTCTACATGTCATTTGTGCATAATTTGTGCTTTTGTTTCACCTTTGAGATGTATCCATCTGAATGATTTTCAAAGGACTCGTGATGCTTTTCACCATCTCCATTTATTTTTCTCAACTATATTAAATTTTCTCAAATTACGACACAAGGAAACTCTTATTAAAACAATCATCATTATTCTTTGATTTCGCTATGCAAAAGATACTCC
>CM035407.1:106230313-106260313 GCA_020310875.1 Ceratopteris richardii
TATGCCAAGCTGATCTCTCCAGCAGAGAACCTCTCCCCGACAACCTCAATGTGCTTAGTGCGACATGGAACACAGGGTTCCTCGCAACTGCCAGTGCGCTCTGACTGTCAGTGAAGATGGTGGTGGCAGAAGACTAACCAACAGCCAAATTAACCATAAGGCATCTGAGCCACACACACCAAGAGTCGCTATGAAAGCTTCCCTATACTCAACCTCACAATTGGAAGTGGCCATAGTAGGCTGCTTCTTGCTCAGCCAAGATATGCATGAGCTACCAAGCATGAAGCAAAAACCACTAGTGGACACACGGGTGTCATAGCAATCAGTCGAGTCACGGTTAAAAAAGCATGTAAATCTGGTGGCAGTGATCCCCCCTTGGGATAAAACAATCCAAGTAGCAAGGTACCACTCAAGTAGCGAAAGATGCAATTAACTGCTTGTCAATGCTTGACACATGGGCAATGCATAAACCTGCTCATCTGTGAGACAGGAGACTGAATATCTAGCCAAGTAATGCATAAGTAAATCCAACAGCTTGCTGATAGACAACAACATCAAATGCATCTCCAGCATCATGAAGAATCAATCGTAAACCTGTCTCCATAGGAGTGGCAATAGATTTGCAGTCTTCAAGGCCAAAATGTTGCAGTAATGTGTCAATATATTTCATTTGACACAGAGTTATTCCGCCATCAACTTGCATAAACACGATGCCCAAATAATGATACAAATGCCCCAAATTTGACATCTCAAATGAGGCATGTAGATCAGCCTTAAAATCAGCAATATCCTTCTCATGAGGACTAGTGAGCAGCATGTCATCAACATACACAACAATGATCATAAGCACATCATTAGCACGCTTAACATATAAGGTGCTTTCAGTTGGACTGTTCTCAAAACCATGTGCAATCAAGATAGGCATGTATCTTTTCATATGAAGCACATGGTGCTTAAACTTGTAGCAGACTTTGAGACACTTATACTGGTGAACCAGAACTTGTATATACCTTTGGCACAAAAAGACAAAATAGCCTACACAAGCATTATGATAGTGCATTCAGAGGCTAAAAATGAGCTTAGATCGTGATTTCAACACTAGAGATCGAAGTTGTTTTGATCTCCTAATTAGCGTGAGTATGCTCACCAAATTTCATGCGATTATGAGACTATGACTAGAGAGGTGTTGACGACGCCATAGATGAAGCGATGACCTATTCTGATACCAATTGTTGGAGTTCGAGGTCTACGGAAGCATGCAAACAGCACAAGGAAGAAGAAGAAGCTTGGAGCACAACACACAATACTGAATGTATTACCACTCGAATGTACAAAGATAAGTAACCCATTAGGGCTATAGGCATATATACAAGCCAGGGGAAAAAATCTCCTAAAAAGGGGAAAAAGTGCCCCCGTGGTCCTAGTGTGTTCACACACATCACTACCTAAATATATCAACATTCAAAACTACTTCACTTTGTGGTGTTGAAATCATGATATGAGCATGTTTCAGCCTCCGAACACATTATGCCAATGCCTGTGCAGACAATTTGTCTCTTTATGCCAAAGATATATACAGGATTGATTCGCTAGTATAAGCACCTTGAAGTCTGCTACAGGTTTAGCAAAACTTGACAGGATAATTATGTTCAACTTTTTGAGATATAGTCATTTTTTTGCATCAGGGTATTTTAGTCAGTGGCCATGGCTGAAAGCACTGATGTATTTTGGATGTTGGTAGGATAAGTTGGACAATACCAATTACCCATTGTGGTCTTATATGATGCATCATGTATTTGTTGTAAAAGGATTCTTGAATATTGTGCAGGGTGTTGAAAAATGTCCTACACTTGCAAATGTAGTTACCCAAGCTGATGCAGATGGCATTGAAGATGGTTATATTCTTCAGGTTCTTATTTGTGCTTTGGCTCCTGTTGCACCTACTATAGAGCAAATTCGTTGGGATGGCAGAGATGCTCAGGCACATGCATTGATAGCCTTGTCTGTCAAACATGCCATTATTCCTCACATTCACTCTTGCACAATAGCTAAGGATGCTTGGGATACACTTACCACTTTATACCAGACAAGTAATGAGGCTCCTGTTGCTCACCTCCGAAAATATTTGGAGAGTGAGAACATAAATGAAGGAGATTCCATGGATAGTTTTTTAACAAAGGAGATTCCATGGATAGTTTTTTAACAAATATTTGGAGAGTGAGAACATAAATGAAGGAGATTCCATGGATAGATTCCATGGATATTTGAAGGAGGAGATGATTTCTGCTGATGCAGTCTTGCATGACAGTTCACTTGTGCAGACTATTTTGAATGGTCTTCTAGATTCATATCAGAGTTTTGCTTCTACTCTTCGATTGATGATGAACGGCAATCCAAATGCCTTAACATTTGAGGACTTAGTCTCTATTCTGTTGCAAGAAGATCAGTCTAGATAGAACAAGTCCATTATGCATGTTGCAGATCAAGCTTTCCTGGCTAGTCAAAAGGGCAAAGGTAAATTGAGTTCTTCTAATAGTAAGCAAAAACCTGCTAATTCTGCACAATTTAAGAAGGATGACACAAATGATAAGAAAATAGAAAAGCAGAATTTTCTTTGCAAATATTGTAAAGGAAATTATCATATCATAAAGAATTGTCCAAAACTGGCTACGAAAGAGGCAAGGAAGAAAGAGGTTGGAATGCTTGTTGCAAAGGCCTCTACATCCAAAACAGAGTCTGCTAATCTTGTGCAAAATGAAGACTGGGTGTTTACCACTATTTCCAAGTATGACCCATCTTCTCATGAACAATGTATGTTTGCAGTAGAGTCAGATGTTTGGTACTTTGATAGTGGGGCAACCAAACATATTACCTCGCAGTGCAATTTCTTCACTTCACTCGAGCCTCCCCTACATGGAATATTATCACATGCACCAACAACTCCTGTTATCTTATCATGGGAGTTGGTAAGATCATTCTGACTACTGTTGTTGGTAGTTCTTTTACATTGTTGGATGCTTTATTTGTGTCAGGGATCAAGAAGAATATGTTATCAGTTTCAACTTTAGCCAAGATTGGATTGGTTGTGAAATTTGTTGATGATAGATGTACAATTCATGATTCAGCATGTGCAGTACATAATTCTCAGGCTATGTCAAATGCAAAGCTTTGGCATGCATGCTTTGGTCATCTGAATGTTGCTAGTTTGCTACACCTACAAAAATCTTAAATGGTGTCCTCTCTACCCAAACTTGAGGCACCTAGTAAACATGTTTGTTATTGCTTCTGATCATTGTTGTCTATGTTGATGACATGCTACTCACTAGTCCTAGAAGCATGTTGTTGACTTTAAGGCTGATCTGCATGGCTCATTTGAGATCTCAAATTTGTGGCATTTCAATCCTTATTTGGGCATTTACTTTATACAAGTTGATTACGGAATAGCTTTGTGTCAAACAAAATATATTGACACATTATTGTAGCATTTTGGCCTTGAAAACTGCAAACCTATTGCCACTCCTATGGAGACATGTTTACGATTGAGTCTTCATGATGCTGGAGATGCATTTGATCTTGTTCTCTATCAGTAGGCTATTGGATGCTTTATTTACTTATGCATTACTTAGCCAGATGTTCAGTTTGCTATCTCACAAAATGAGTAGGTTTATGCATTGCCCAATTAACAAGCATTCATAAGCGGTTAAGCACATCTTTCGCTACTTGAGTGGTACCCAACTACTTGGAGTGGTATCCATCTATCTATCTATCTATCTATCTATCTATCTATCTATCTATCTATCTATCTATCTATCTATCTTTCTATCTATCTATCTATCTATCTATCTATCTATCTATCTATCTATCTATCTATCTATCTATCTATCTATCTACCTACCTACCTACCTACCTACCTACCTACCTACCTACCTACCTACCTACCTACCTACCTACCTACCTACCTACCTACCTACCTACCTACCTACCTACCTACCTACCTACCTACCTACCTACCTACCTACCTACCTACCTACCTACCTACCTATCTATCTATCTATCTATCTATCTATCTATCTATCTATCTATCTATCTACCTACCTACCTACCTACCTATCTATCTATCTATCTACCTATCTACCTATCTATCTATCTATCTATCTATCTATCTATCTATCTATCTATCTATCTATCTATCTATCTATCTATCTATCTATCTATCTATCTATCTATCTATCTATCTATCTATCTATCTATCTATCTATCTATCTATCCATCCATCCATCCATCTATCCATCCATCCATCCAGCCATCCATCCATCCATCCATCTATCTACCTTCTACCTACAAAAAATGGACATGAAAAGTCGCGGGTAAGACAGAGCACTCCCAAGCCTAGCATTATTGATTTTTGAGTGTGTGTGAGGTCTACACTCTAGCTCACACCTCTCTACACCATTTGGCAATGATATTCATACCAATGGAGTTGTATACAAATGTTCATTAATACATACATTCACATTGTCCATCTCTAAGTTCTCTGTTAGTCTACTCAAAAGTCTGTCAACTTGTCAAGGGCATATCTCGGTCAATTCTTCACCAAATTCAGTGATTCAAATTTTGTTGGATTCAGCTTGAAGTAGTCTACACACTTTAAAAATTTAAAGACATTCTATTTAGCCATTTTGGAGAAATCTGCGTCGAGGTGATCTCTGGTCATTTTCTGCTACAGTCCTAAAAAGTCGGGGGTATAGCTTAACTTGCTAAATTGATTTCTCTTAGCATAGTTTATTATTTTACATCATTCCACTTGGAATAGGTAGCTTACTAAGCTAATTAGATACCCCTAAAAGGAAGTTTTCCAATTCCTATTGTGCTGGTCATACTGAGCAAAATACCCAGCAGGTATCAAGACATAAATAGAAGGTTTTCTTGAGTTTATGACTTCCAAAGTTATCTGTTTTGATTCAATCATTACACACATCATTTCCAAAGTACATAGGACATTTCATGGTCTCATTGAAAAGCTAAGGAGGTCTAGGTATCAACTCTGAAGCAAAAGAGGGCTGCTACAAAGTAGGCTTAGCAGTACCTACTATTAGTGGCCGCCAGAGTGGGACAGATGTAACGGATGCCAGATGTAACGGAGTTTTTTTCGAAATGCGGCGAAAACTTGGTACGCGTATCTTGTAAAATCTATATAAAGCAATGTAAAGAGAATGGTCAGGAGGAGACGTTTTTTCTAGAATTGCCAGACTGGTCCCCTGAATATGTGTGGGAGCATTGTTTAATACTGTTATGAAGTCTTGAGTACTGTTGGTGTTGAGTACGTTCTGCATCATCTGCTCATATTCTAGTTCACCGTAACGGGTGTTTGAGTAACGGATTGTGTGTCTGATTACTGTCGTCATGTTGAGTTGATTGTATGTTCTTCAGTTGTTTAAATACTCTAAGTCGTTTTGAGGAGTTAGATTACTGTGTGAGTTGAATAGGCAACTTGAAGCATTGCTGTAGTGTGTTCTGTTTGTTCTACCTGATTCATTGTATTCGGTGTTATTATCTGTTGACACTGAATACAAGGAAGAACTAGTACCTTCGGTAAACGTGAACCTTTTATCTGAAGATCACTGTAAGTTGTTGTGACGAATGAATCTGTCGGCTATAGTGTTCTCTCGGGTTGATTACTACATACTGTTGAGTCTGTAGATCAGACTACTTCTTTGTTCCAATAGCAGATCATTTTGAAGAAGTTTGGTACTCAGGTACATAGAAATCGAGTATTGTCCAGTTGATGCTAGTAACTGAGCTAAAGATGTGTATTAGTGCTTTTATTGTTGTGACGAAGATTTGGGAAATAAGTACAGGGCCTCTGTCTAACAGACCCCTACCACTCCCAAGAACCCATGTTGGTCTGGTAACGACTTTCGGCTAGTCAGTAACGATACTTAACATTTAACATTTAACACTTAACACTTGGCGCCGTCTGTGGGAAAGTGGCATCAAGATTGCCAGTTGTCTGTCAGAATCGAGCATCCAGATTATCGTTTGATTGATTGGAAGTAGCAACAGAACCAGATTGTTGCAAACTGTTTCGATAGTAATACTACGTGATTAGTACAAAAGATGATACATGCCAGTTACTCGATCCGGTGAAATGTATCCCAAGAACCATCAGTCTGGAGTACTTAATGTACTAAAGACAACTTTGGGAGGTAGAAGTACAACTAGGTCTGACCTAGTTGTCAAGAAAGTTAAGAACGTTAGAACTGATTCCGGTCACATTCCGGTAGAACTGGTTACGCCTCTGGTACATTCCACTACTATTTCGGCACAGTCTGTCGAAGATATAGTAATTCCAGAACCTACCAAGATGCAGTTGGAAACTAGTTTAACAATCTTGGAAAAAGATTCAGATTTATCTACGATTAGAAGCACTCTAGCCAAAGAAATCGGCGAAGGTGAAAAAACACCGTATTCGGGCATAATTTTGGTTTATTCCGGTGATATTTCGGTAAGAGAATCACAGTTTTTCGGTGACGGTTTAGCATTTTTTGCTGAATCTTCAGCCCAACCACTGCGCTTGGAAGCGAGTTCCCATACACTAGACATCAAGAAGGAAGGAAAGTTGTTCGAAATAGAGATTCGAAGCATATTAAGCAAGTTCATCGCACTCGAAAGTGTGCCATCCGACGATACAGATTCCAATAGTTCAGATGTTCAGCCCCGAGATACAAAAGGAAGGTATAATACACTCACGATGAACGGACAACAACAACAACAACAGTTATGTCCACCCAGGCCGCCCCCAACAGGAGTGACGTACACAAAATTTGGTGGATTCCCAGGAGATGATCCGGATGCTCACGTACGCACTTTCGAGATAAGCTACGCAGTTCTCAACCATCCACCGGATCAGGCTTATAAGGCTATTGTCTTTCAAGCTACACGGTCAATGAAGCAGCTAGATGGCTTACAAAATATGATATTAATCACTTCGGCACCTATGAAGCAGTACGAGATGCTTTTTTGCAGCGATTCAGGCTAAAAAAGAATCCAGCCGAAATTTTTGACTATCTACAGAACAACAGACAGAAGGCAAATCAAACCGTATAGGAGTATGCTACTCTCTTCAGAACGCACTTAAGGCAGCTACCACCGGCCCATGCTAACTTACCAGATGACGTTATCACTCAGTGGTTCATCAATGGCTTGACTCCACAACTTAAGCAGATCATGATCATAAGATGTGTCGGAGCTATGACACTCGATGCAGTCATCGCAATGACTCTGCAACTAGAAAACAAAGTCGGCGGATTTACAGAAGATCTGGAGTGGTTGAAAACAAACAAGAATGTTACCGAAGATATGACCAGACAAGTATACTGCATCACATGCAAAAATTCAGGACATACTAGTGCCAATTGTGCACTTAATCAGACATTCTGTGCTATTTGCAACACTGCCGGACACACCACCGAAAACTGCGCATACAACGCTAGAGTACAAGGAACAACGACTGTCAATGCAATTATCCAGGAACAAGGGCAGCCAGCCAACCACTATGTGCCTCCGCAAATGAGAAACAACCAGCAGCAAGGATATCGAAATTACAGAGGACAGAGGAATAACAACTATAATACAAACCGCTGGCAGAACGGACCACCACCGGAAAATCCCAATTTACCACCACCGCGCTGCCATTTTTGTGGTGAGTATGGACATATTAGGAGATTTTGCAAGGATGCAGCTGAGTATGATCAAAGGAAGAAGGAACGTCAAAATCCAATGGCCAACATGGTACAAATCACACCGGTGGAAACACAGGCTGCTGCAGTCCAGACCCGATCCGGTAAACAACTGCAGCCAGCAGCAGAAATATTTGAACCAGGGATACGTGAACAACACAGAATGTACAACAAGGCTAGTCAATGGACCACAGTAGAACCACCAGTCTTCCCAGAGCCTATTCCGGTAACCCAGCCCTCGTTAACAAAGGAAGGAACACAACAACGGGAGTCAGCAGCAGGAACATCATCAGCATCAGACACATTACCAACAGTAGACACCTCCGCATCAGCAGAGGCATCAACTTCAACATCGGTGGAGCCTGTCAACCAATCTCAACAGGCCTGGGAAATCTTATCTAAGGCATCTATCACCCTGCCTCTGGGCCAACTACTGGCATTAGTGCCTGGAATTCGACAACAGTTCCAACAACAGTTCAGTCCGGTGCCTTCTTGTATTCCAGCGACAACAGTAGTTCAACTGGAACCTGATTCTACAGTTGATCACTCAGTTCCCTTGATTACAATATGGTATAAGAATCATAAGATTACGCAAGTACTAATTGATGGAGGCTCTGGTGTTAACATTGCGACTGCGGCATTATGCAAAAGGTTAGGATGGACCGAAATTGAACCAGTTCAATTTTTTGTCAGGATGGCAGATCAATCAAGAGTCCATCCCTTAGGACTTGTGCGGAATGTACCCATCACTTTACAAGGTACGACCTTTAAACTAACCTTTGTTATACTAGATCTGCCGGAATCCACTTTGGATTACAACCTTCTCTTCGGCCGACCTTGGCTGAAGCATGCAAAGGTAATACAGGACTGGTCTGCACAAGAGTTTATGTTTAAATATGCCAATCGTAGATATGTGGTGAAATTAGATGCTATACAACCTTGCGAGCTACACGCTAGACCGTATTTTGCCGAACCAGTCCATATGCTAGATGGATTGTCAGATGATGAAGAAGAAGAGTTTCTGAAGAGTAACGCTGACTTAATTTCCTTAGGGACTGTTGATCTACAGTCCGTTGTAGATAATTGGAACGCTTCAGTCTGTACAGTAATACCCATCACAGAAGAGGCTAAGAAGGAAGACACTGTTTCGACACATGACGATGAACTGCAACAACTTCTTAAACCAACAGACGACACAGAGAAACCTCAACAATTCTATGTCCCTGAAGATCAGCTGATCACTTACAATTTAGGAGATGAAGATCACCCGCGTCCTGTAAAGATAAAGCAAAACTTACCGGAATTATTTGAAGCTGATCTAATCCAACTACTCCGCGAATTTTCCGATGTGTTTGCATGGGACTACAAAGACATGAAAGGATTGGACCCCCGCATCTACCAACACAGGGTCATGCTGAAGCCAGAAGCAAGACCGATAAAGCAAACCAGCTACCGGATGAATCCCCATTATGCATCTCAGGTAAAGGCAGAACTTGATAGGTTATTAAAAGTCGGATTCATCGTGCCAGTGGAGCATGCTGAATGGATCTCTCCGATTGTGATTGTGCCAAAGAAAAACAAGCAATTGAGAATCTGTGTAGATTACCGGAAATTAAACGCAGCAACCATACCGAATCCCTTTCCAATCCCCTTTTTGGATACCATGCTGGATAGAGTAGTAGGCCATGAGATGTATTCATTCCTAGATGGATACAGTGGCTACAACCAAGTGAGAATGGCCGAAGAGGATATACCAAAAACTGCATTTATTACCAACTGGGGTGTCTTTGCTTGTACGGTAATGCGGTTTGGATTGAGAAACGCACCAAGCACATTTCAAAGATGTAT
This sequence comes from Ceratopteris richardii, assembly GCA_020310875.1. Lineage (NCBI taxonomy): Eukaryota > Viridiplantae > Streptophyta > Polypodiopsida > Polypodiales > Pteridaceae > Ceratopteris > Ceratopteris richardii. Next base: position 106,239,901 of record CM035407.1, read on the forward strand.
GCAGGAGATATTTTCTCCTTATCTCACTTCCTTTATGCAAGTATATCTCGACGATTTCTCAATTTTTGGTAAAATGATGGCACATTTGTTCCATTTACGGTGCTGCTTTCAGAAATGCAGAGAGTATAGACTCTGTTTGAATCCAAACAAATCGGTGTTTGCGGTTTCATGTGGCAAGTTACTTGGCCACATCGTATCTGCACAAGGTATACAAGTGGATCCAGATAAAATTTCGGCAGTATTAGAAGCTCCGGTGCCCACTACACCAAAGGAAGTTATGCGCTTCATGGGCCAAGTAAGATGGCATGGAAGGCACTTACGGTGGCTTGCTCATTTGGCAATACCACTGAACAAGCTAATCACCAAGACTCCTCGACAATTTGAATGGACCCAAGAATGCCAGATAGCATTTGATCGTTTAAAGCATTTATTAACACAAGTTCCTATCTTACAGTCGTCGGACTGGGATCACCCATTTCATGTATTTGTTGATGCTTCAGATATAGCAATAGGAAGTGTGTTGATGCAACAAATTGATAAGTGGTTCAGACCAGTGTATTATGCAAGTCGAAGATTAGCCCCTGTTGAGAAGAATTACTCTGTAACAGAAAGAGAATGTCTAGGGCTAGTATATTCTGCCAAGAAATTCAGACATTACTTATTGGGCCGTAAATTCACATTTCATATAGATCATGTTGCACTTGTCTATCTCGTCAGACAACAACATTTAGGTGGTCGATTAGCACGATGGGTGCTACTCTTGCAGGAATTCGACTACGAAGTCATTCACCGGCCAGGCAGTTCACATGCCTTAGCAGATTTCTTATCCCGCTTAGATTTCGGTGAAGCTCCGGTAGGTATAGATGACACAACTCCAGCGATCTATAGCTCTGAACTAATGAATGATGAGATTACAGACCCACATACACCATCTACATATTATGATCAGATCCTGACTTTTCTCACCGAAGGCTGCCTTCCATCTCAGACTTCTACGTTAGTGCGCAGGAAAATTGCAGTCTTTAGCCGCCGATTTCGGTTAATTGCTGGAGAACTATATGATGTAGATCATACCGGAATCCTACTTCGCTGTATCCCACCGCATGAAATTAACTCAGTTATCACGTTGGCTCACTCGATTCCTACTAGTGGTCACTTTGCTGCAGATTTAACTCACCGGAAAATTCTGCAGAGTGGTCTCTGGTGGCCAACTATGTACAGAGATATATCACAGTTTGTCAAACAATGTGATACTTGTCAAAGATCTGGACAACCGCTGCAACATCATTTTTTTCCCTTGCAACCAGTTATGCCACTAGAACCATTTCAGAAATGGGGTCTAGACTTTATCGGTCCGATTACACCTCCAGCAGTCTTCAGTAATAACCGTTACATACTGACCTGTACAGACTATGCAACCAGATGGGCAGAAGCCTGGGCTTTACGGTCTGCTAACCGATCTATTTCCACGTTTTGGTTTACCACTGGAACTTGTCTCAGATCAAGGCACTCATTTTCTAAACAATTTAATGAAGGCACTTACACAGTCGTTCCAGGTCACACATAAATTTAGTTCTCCTTATTATCCTCGTGCTAATGGTTTGGCCGAAAGTACAAACAAATCTCTACTGAATATGCTTCGAAAATTGATCATGGAAGCACCGGAAAGATGGGATCAACTGCTACCTGCAGTATTATGGGCATACCGAACTACCTACAAGGTAACAACAGGATTGACACCTTTCAAACTAGCTTATGGCTTAGAAGCAATAGCACCTATGGAAGTAGTTATAGCAAGTCTGCGTGTAGCCATTACCCAGAAACTGCTACCGGAAGACTCACTGTCATTTCGGTTGGATACACTCAGAGAGTTAGACGAGCACCGATGGCTCAGTTTTTTAACTATGCACAAAGTCCAACTAAGACAGGCTAGGATGCATGATCGACACCTGAAGACTCCAGTTTTTTCGGTGGGGCAGCTTGTACTTTTTTATAATGCAAAGTCAAATAGATCCGCAGGTAAATTCAAATTACAGTGGTTCGGCCCTTACAAGATCTTAGAGCAAATCGGTCCAGCAACTTTTCGGTTGACTACGTTGACCGGAAACCCCCTTCCAAAAGCAATCAATGGTTCGAAGCTGCGGCCGTATCAACACGTTGCTAGCCCGCATTAAAACATTCGGCGGTGGACCGCATTTTTGGCTTTTACTTTACTTTTTTTTCCTGTTCTTTCTTTTCTTTTTGTAAATAGCCGCTTTTAAAGCACGAAAATCTTTATGTCATAAGCCGCCCTCCTTACCAGTTATTAGAGCATGCACGCTGAATTGAAAGCAGTATCATTCCAACACCGCACAATGATAACCATCACTTCCTACCCCCCCCACCATAATGTCTCTACTTAATCTCTTCTGTTGCGCCAAAAATCGCTATTGTGTTTTTTGTTTGTAATCTGTGCGCCCACTGTGTTCTGTGTTGTGTGCCTTCCGTGATGGTATCCCTACCGAGGTAGGAGAATACCTGCGCACCCGAGGGTTGGCCAACTTCGCTGAGCTGCCTTAGCACTCAGTGGAAGCCCATCCCTTTTTCGCACAGATCGTACCTGCCATCGCCCAATCCCCCATCGCTGAGCGAAAATGGATCTTCCCCTCCCTGCCATCCCGAACCGTAGTAACCTTCCAAGCATTTGCTGAATCCTTCCGCCTCACTCCACAAGGACGCGAGAATGGCCCAAGCATCCCCGTAGCCTGCATGATAGAACTCTTCCCCCACTATTCATCGAACGAGTACGCCATCCTCTGCCGCCCTGAACCCGAAAGGACTGCACTTCAGTTCTTAGTCACCATCCTAAACCTCAAGAAACGCACCTACGGCATATCCCGCCCTTTTTGCTCCGCCATCGACCTAGCTACCCGAGAACCCGTTAACTTCGCCTCCTTTTTCTTTCACCGGATCCATAAAGAATGTGTAGCCATAGTGAAACAGGTTAATAAAGGAACTACCCCTCGGGTCTCGATTACCCCACATCATTTTCTTTCTCTTTCCGGTCATTCTAGCAGGTCAACCACCATCCAGAGGCCCCGCCCTACGACACGAAGAATCTGTCCAACCATTAGCAGACGATGAAGAAGAAGATGGAGGAGATTCAACAGCTTTTCCGCCGAAAACGCATTAGAATCAGCTCCTCCGAAAGTGAAGCACAGAAATCCGCCGGGCAAGACAAGGAAGCCGAAGATGAAACTTTCCACGACACTGCCACGTCCATACAACACGACTCGACAGCGCAATCCACATCATCTCAGCACCAGGAACAAGAACGACAAACGGAAACAGAACCCATCTTGACCGAAGAAGTCTCTCAGCAACATACCGAGCAAGAACAGCAAACTGAGGAACATCAAGCTTTCGACAGACTGCTCAAAGCCGTAGAATCCGCCGTAGACAACGCCGAAGCAACTCAACAAAAGGTAATACAATCTGTCGCTACTACTATCACTCCACCGTCGGAACCTCCCATAGCACCTGTTGAGCCCACCGCATCTTCCACCTCATCACCTAACTATTCTCCACCGACCTCCCAACAGATTAACACCACATCCTCTTCACAACCACGGCACCCTCTTCTCCTCCCATCAATACCGGTATTCTCTGAGCTTGCGTCAATGGGGCAATTGCTCATTAACCTCTCCCAGGAGCTCCCTGTCCAGATTCGCGAAGTCACAGACACTATTCGACATGACCTGCAGCATAAAGTAGATTTACTGGAAGCAGATATCACACCACTCCAGGAGGAGGTTGATGCCGTCAAGGCCGAAAACCACCAGCTCCAGGCACAGGTCTCCCAGCTCCAGGCTCAGTTGGCAGAACAACAACTGTTAATCCAACAAAAAGACATAGTGCTGGAACAACTGGCCGCAAAGGACAGATTGCTAACCGAAGCACAGACCGCCATCCAGCAATTGAAGACAGAGATGCAAGACAAGGAGGATGCAAGGATTGCACTCGGCAACCTGTTAGAAGAGACAAGACAGTAGCTGGATGAAGTGGTAAAAAAAGGACAAGAGCAACATGATTTAGCAATGAAGAATATTGAAGAATTACAGAGATTCAAGATAGATTTTGATCAAGTCAATGACATATTACGAAGAAAGCTAGCAAATGAGGCTCAAACACAGAAATTAATCAAGGATATCAAAAGAGAACGCGATGCCTACTCAAGGACAATCATGCATCAGAATCAGGAAATCGAACGAAGAGAGAACCAGTGCGCAAATCAAAAAGACCGATTGATCAACATGCAGAAACAGATAGAAGATCTAAATATTTCACGGGATGCTGCCCTGTCCAACGATTTTTATTTACAGGAGGCCTTATTGCAAACACAGGCTGAGATTTTATTAACTGAAGCAATAGCGTTAAGCTCGGCTAGAACCGATGCTCAATTAGTAGAGCCTAGTATCTTAGTACAAATGTTAGAAACACTTAAGAAGAAAATTACCTGAACTTTTAGGCTAGCCTGTAACATGTACTTAGAGGGATTAGTAGCAGAACAGTAAAAAGCTTGCGGGTTCGAGTCCACCGTGCGTGTCAGTGTTAGTGGCCGCCAGAGTGGGACAGATGTAACGGTGTGGAGGTGATCGCAATCTGGGTGGATCGGGTCCGGTCGTGGCACACACAGGGTGTATGAAGCTAATGAATGTTGGAAGGTTTAAGGACATGAAAGTGAAATTAATGTTGAGTATGGAGAAGAGAGAGATGTTGAAATGATTATGGGAATAGGAATGTAGGAGTGCAAGTTAGATTTATGAACATGAATGATAAGAATGAAAGAGAACCATACATACGAATGAAATTTGGAAGGAAGAATGGTCCATTGAAGGAGCTTCTTAAACACTTCCTAATTCCAATCCATATGCATAGTCTTCTTTGGATGATATGTATGCATGACGAGAATAGATGGAACCCTTACACATAAACCAGTTTCGAAAGGAAGAATGGTCCAATATTGGAGCTTCTTATACACTTTCAGAAACTAATCAATATGTATGGGTATGTATGGATTATATGCATGCAAGTGAATTATGATGATGGATTTTACTCACAAGCTCAAAGAAACATCCTCACTGGTTCAACGCAATACTGCGGAGCCTTCTCACACATAGAAGAAATAGAAGACATGTAAAAATACTTAAGAGACTGAGAGAGGTGACAAGAGACAAGTGACAAGTGACATGAATTAAAAGAATTTGAATTAAGTTACATGTAAAAGATCGTCGTGTACGTCATGCTAAGCAGTCTACTGATCAAAGGTGGTTCCGACCCTCAAACCATGACAGTTCAACCGAATGTCACACGTAAGAAGGTGAGTTCCACTCCAGTGACCCTATGTCTGTCTAGGCTCGTAACGTCTAACTAAAGAAGTCTAAGACTCATTAAAATCAGCTCTAACTCACTCACACGCTCCACCGAGGGTGAGTCAAGATAGAGATGCTAGTTTCAAGAGCCTATCCTAAATTGGAGTTCTAACTTAAATTTGAAACTAGGTTCTATACTCATACTAGCTCACCTTGGATCCTCACTCGCTCAACCGAGGGTGATCGTCTCAAGGAAACCGTAAGCTAGCATGAGCCCTATGGATGCCTAACAATGATGCTCTAGGAGTTTGGAGGGGGGTTTATATAGTTTTTTGAATGAATTTGGGCCCTTGGATCTAGAGAAATCAACTCTCAACTCTAGGATCACTACTTTTGATTACAACCATTTGATTAATCAAATCAATGGCTTGGAATTGTTCTTTCTATCAAATCTAGTGTAAAGGAGTGAAATTTAGGCGCCCTCATTCTCCACCATTGGATCTGGGGATGATCTGGATCGTCGGATCAGTGCTGACATCAATTCGGATAAGATAAGCCACTATTTTTGGAGAAATGCTGCATTATTGATCTTTGATTGTAAAAAAGGTCTTCTTTTATGGAAAAAATTCGTGGATCCTCCTTCCTTTATGCTTTAGTGCATCTCCACCCTTGAATATGAGCTCATCTTGACCGTACAACATGGTTCAATCATATTTTGACATGTGGCAGACATTCAAGCCTTCAATTTTCTTATTCTAGAAAACTGCGGTGACCTTGAAAACTGGACTTTGTGCTCTTTGACCCTCCAAAAAGTCTTTGATGAAGATGAAACATTGTAGGACTATGTTTCCAAAGATCTCCTTCAGGAATATGCAGAAAAAACTCCCATCTGAATCTAACTTGTACAAGTTTGACTACATTTGGAAGCTTGCAAGGTGGCATTAAGGTGTCTAGGAAGCTCGGATAGCCTTGAAACTTTATACAAATATGTAGCCACATATGGTCTTTATACATGCCAAACCATATGGCTAACATAAATTTCTATACAAGAATTTGTAGGGTCAAACTAGAAAAAATACATTTTTACAAAATGAACATAGCATATCAATGTGCTACTAAATCCATTTTCTGCTGAAATTTGGGCTATAGACTGCCTTTGACAATCTTTACAAGTATATGGATTTTCATCTAATTTGGTGACAATGAAATTTTTGCCCTAATTTCCCAACTTTGACCAGCTTTGACCAACTTTGACCGCTACCATGGACTTTCTTGATTTCTTTGAAACTTTGTATGTGACCTTCCTTTGACATCCTTGATGCATCCTGGACTTCTCGGGGAATTCTGGCTACCTTCACCAAATATGTTTTTTTTTGTAGGCCTTCACAAGTGAGAGAGGAGAGAAAATCTCGACGACAACGGATGCCAGTGCAACACTCAAGACTGATGATGATGAAATGATGAGGATGAAACATATGAAACAAAGGATATGGATCACAACCTCCCAACAAGATCAGAAGCAAATGCCACGAAGCGTTTCACGTCGGGTTCAAATGTGGAGGTGATCGCAATCCAGGTGGATCGGGTCCGGTCGTGGCACACACAGGGTGTATGAAGCTAATGAATGTTGGAAGGTTTAAGGACATGAAAGTGAAATTAATGTTGAGTATGGAGAAGAGAGAGATGTTGAAATGATTATGGGAATAGGAATGTAGGAGTGCAAGTTAGATTTATGAACATGAATGATAAGAATGAAAGAGAACCATACATACGAATGAAATTTGGAAGGAAGAATGGTCCATTGAAGGAGCTTCTTAAACACTTCCTAATTCCAATCCATATGCATAGTCTTCTTTGGATGATATGTATGCATGACGAGAATAGATGGAACCCTTACACATAAACCAGTTTCGAAAGGAAGAATGGTCCAATATTGGAGCTTCTTATACACTTTCAGAAACTAATCAATATGTATGGGTATGTATGGATTATATGCATGCAAGTGAATTATGATGATGGATTTTACTCACAAGCTCAAAGAAACATCCTCACTGGTTCAACGCAATACTGCGGAGCCTTCTCACACATAGAAGAAATAGAAGACATGTAAAAATACTTAAGAGACTGAGAGAGGTGACAAGAGACAAGTGACAAGTGACATGAATTAAAAGAATTTGAATTAAGTTACATGTAAAAGATCGTCGTGTACGTCATGCTAAGCAGTCTACTGATCAAAGGTGGTTCCGACCCTCAAACCATGACAGTTCAACCGAATGTCACACGTAAGAAGGTGAGTTCCACTCCAGTGACCCTATGTCTATCTAGGCTCGTAACGTCTAACTAAAGAAGTCTAAGACTCATTTAAATCAGCTCTAACTCACTCACACGCTCCACCGAGGGTGAGTCAAGATAGAGATGCTGGTTTCAAGAGCCTATCCTAAATTGGAGTTCTAACTTAAATTTGAAACTAGGTTCTATACTCATACTAGCTCACCTGGGATCCTCACTCGCTCAACCGAGGGTGATCGTCTCAAGGAAACCGTAAGCTAGCATGAGCCCTATGGATGCCTAACAATGATGCTCTAGGAGTTTGGAGGGGGGTTTATATAGTTTTTTGAATGAATTTGGGCCCTTGGATCTAGAGAAATCAACTCTCAACTCTAGGATCACTACTTTTGATTACAACCATTTGATTAATCAAATCAATGGCTTGGAATTGTTCTTTCTATCAAATCTAGTGTAAAGGAGTGAAATTTAGGCGCCCTCATTCTCCACCATTGGATCTGGGGATGATCTGGATCGTCGGATCAGTGCTGACATCAATTCGGATAAGATAAGCCACTATTTTTGGAGAAATGCTGCATTATTGATCTTTGATTGTAAAAAAGGTCTTCTTTTATGGAAAAAATTCGTGGATCCTCCTTCCTTTATGCTTTAGTGCATCTCCACCCTTGAATATGAGCTCATCTTGACCGTACAACATGGTTCAATCATATTTTGACATGTGGCAGACATTCAAGCCTTCAATTTTCTTATTCTAGAAAACTACGGTGACCTTGAAAACTGGACTTTGTGCTCTTTGACCCTCCAAAAAGTCTTTGATGAAGATGAAACATTGTAGGACTATGTTTCCAAAGATCTCCTTCAGGAATATGCAGAAAAAACTCCCATCTGAATCTAACTTGTACAAGTTTGACTACATTTGGAAGCTTGCAAGGTGGCATTAAGGTGTCTAGGAAGCTCGGATAGCCTTGAAACTTTATACAAATATGTAGCCACATATGGTCTTTATACATGCCAAACCATATGGCTAACATAAATTTCTATACAAGAATTTGTAGGGTCAAACTAGAAAAAATACATTTTTACAAAATGAACATAGCATATCAATGTGCTACTAAATCCATTTTCTGCTGAAATTTGGGCTATAGACTGCCTTTGACAATCTTTACAAGTATATGGATTTTCATCTAATTTGGTGACAATGAAATTTTTGCCCTAATTTCCCAACTTTGACCAGCTTTGACCAACTTTGACCGCTACCATGGACTTTCTTGATTTCTTTGAAACTTTGTATGTGACCTTCCTTTGACATCCTTGATGCATCCTGGACTTCTCGGGGAATTCTGGCTACCTTCACCAAATATGTTTTTTTTTGTAGGCCTTCACAAGTGAGAGAGGAGAGAAAATCTCGACGACATTCGCCCCCACTAAACCTGCGATTCCTCCGGAAGCGCCACTCTAGCATCTGTGGAAAACAAAATGTTCCAGGCATCAAATTCTTTTATAGGCAACATAAGAAACATGGAAGGAAAAATGATTATATGCATGAATAAGTAGGTAACGTGACATGAAGCAATTTTTGCATGAAAGAAATAATTGAAACAGGAAACATGAATATGCATGAACAAATAGGCAACATATATGCAAATGAACCAGCAACATTGGCAACAAGAAAGAAAAAAAAAACAAGCATCAATATGAAGTGGAAGTGGTTGTATTGAGTCGTTTTAAGCATCAGTTCCTCTCATCTTGAAGAAAATTTTGTACCTTTTTCATAAAGCAATCTACTTTAAATATGATTATAAACAAAGATTTAGGATTTTCAAGAGACATCTTTCATCTTTAGCTTATTTTAGATCAACTCCTTTCCTACATAAATATGAATATGCTCTTTCTCTAATAACATGCAAGGAAATCTAACTAAACTCCACTAATGCATAAATCTGCTTATATAGCCCGTGATTTATTCTACTATGCCTCTTTATCCTCCTTTGGCTTGCTCTTTTTTTTTTTTTTTTTTCCGATGATGATGATGATTTGGCAACTTTATGGTTACGATCACTTTTTTGGGGTGGAAGAAAGTGTAAACTTCTTGGTAACATGTAGCTTTTTTTTTTTTTTTTTTTCTTTTTGACGAGGAAAAGTTAAACCCCGATACAAGGTACAACCATTTTTGATGATGGAGAACAGTCGTTTAAACTCCGATACAAGTGCTGTGAGATGGACTAAGGATGTAGAAACATGCAATAGAAGGAGCTAGGATTTCAACAATTATGCTTTCGATATAGGATACATATGCATGTTTATATATGAAAGTCATGTCACCAAAATAAACCTCCAAATCTACATGCCCTATCTTTCCACAATCCTAGATTATAATCAATTCCTTAGTAGATAAGTTACTACTTAAGATACAATTTTACACAAGTAGAGAAATCATCATTTGCCCTTTTTTGACTCAAGTGATGTGGATATGCAATGCAATGCAAAGACTGAAAAAAAACATGCATGAAACAAGCATGGAAAAAAAATAGAATGAACTTGAAAAAAAACAAAGCAACATGAACTTGAAAATTAATGTTTTTTTTTTTTTTCTTTTAATTTTATAACATGGATACTCCTGTTTATGAATCGGCCTCATTGTTGTCATCTTCTTCAATGTCCTCATCCAAAATGTACTCGTCATTATCACGCTTCTTGAATAACTTTATCCTTTTACCTGCAATCAAAGTTTTTAGTGCAACACCATTTAATTCACAAAGAGCATACGTACCATTGTTGTTGACTTTTGATACAATGTATGGCCCAAACCACCGTTGAGTGAGCTTTTTGCGTGCATCATATTGAGAGTCAAATGTACTATCATAAATGAGCACCCAATCTCCTACTTCAATTGGCTTAGGACGCAATCGATGAGTTTTATCAAAATAATGCTTGTTCTTCATTCTAGATTCTCTTAATTTTTCAACAGCATCATCAAGTCTTAATTTACCTTGCTCTAACTGTTTAATACGCAAACTCAAAAAATCATCAGTAGACATGTTTTCAGACCAAGGCAAATTTGACCATGCAGAAATATGAGACTGAATTGGAAACAATGGTTTTTGACAGTATATGAGTTCAGCAGGCATATATCCTGTAGTACGTGTGCATGTCATTCTATCTGCCCAAAGTGCAAAAGGTAAGAGTTTAGGCCATTGTTTGATGTCACCATTACATGCTTTAGATATGGCTTTCACAATAGGTGGATGCCCTCTCTCTATTTTACCATTGGCCTCTGGGTTATATGCAGTAGTGAGAGACAAACGAATACCGTGACGCTCAAAGAACTCTTTAGCTTCTCTCGCATTTAACTCTCCACGATCGGCAACTACTTTCTCTATGTACCCAAAGCGACTTATGACATCTTCAAGCAAGAATTTGCAAACATTGTAAGTGGTCTTAGATCGTAATGCACGTCCCTCTACATGATTAGTTAAATCTTCTCTTGCAAGTACAATGTAACGCATTTTGTCAATACCTTTAGGCATAGTTACAAGATCTACTACCCACTTGTCGTGAATACAAGGTGGATAAGTAGGATGCAACGGATCTCTATGTTTGACTGATGAATGAAGTTGACAAGTAGAACATGTAGAAACATAGCTACTAATGTCAACATACATCCTAGGCCAATAATAGGTACTTCTAATTTTTTCATATGTTCCAAAAAATCCTTTATGACCGGCCCATAATGTCTCATGCATTTCCTTCATTACTTGCAATTGAAGACCTCTTTTTCCTAGGACTCGTTGTGGATTCTTAACCTTACCCTTAGCATGTCTCCAAAGATAACCATTACATAGGAAAAAGTTATAAGCTCGTTTCCTAATGTTACGGAATCTATTCGTAGTCCAGCTAGGTAATGGTTGTAGTGTACTGAGATACTTTCCTATGTCTCTCCATTCATCTTCGTACTCAGACTCATGAAATTTCTCATACTCATATATATGTGGAACATAGTCAACTAAATTCACATTCTTTATTAGATCACTTTCAAGATCATCATCAAATCTAGCTCTCGATAACATATCAGCAACTGAGTTTGACTTACCTGAAATATGAACTAACTCAGGATTTATGAACTTAATATATGAGATCCATCTAAGCCTGGCTATATCAGGAGATGAACAATTGGCTATCATTCCAATGAGAGGCAAACAATCAGTCTCAACTTTGACATTTGCACCAATGAAATATTCTTTGTCTGTATTCAAAGCTGTTACCATACCCCATAGTTCTCGTTTGATCTGTGGATATTTTCGTTGTGTTTCATGTAGAATTTTGGCACCAAACCTAATTGCATATCTATTCCCTTCATTATCATCTTGACTTATGACCCAACCTATACCAATAGGACTAGTATCAACAGTCAATATAATAGGTTTGTTAGCAGAATAGTCTACACGCTTAAGGATGGGAGCTTTAAGCAATAATTTCTTCAATTTACGCATAGCTTGAGTGTGTTTGTCAGTCCAAATAAATTTTCGTTTCTTCCTCAACAAGTCATAAAGACAATCAACAACATGAGCAAAGTGAGGGATCCAAATAACATAAAAGATGCAAGCACCAAGAAATCTACGTACCTCACTCACGTTGTTACATGTTTCAGAAATCTTGCTAATGGCATCAACTTTTTGTGGGTATGGCTTTCGACCATAATGGCCACATAGATGTCCAACAATAAGTACCTCGTTGACACCAAAAACAGATTTCTCTATGGAAAATGTGAGACCTACCTCTTCAAATCGTTGAAATATTCTTTCACAATCAGAGATATGGTCAAGAACAAATTTACGACATCCCGATGAATCTAAAGTAATGTCCTTTACACGTTCCTCACTCCCTTTAATTGGAATATCATCAATGAATGGCATAGTTATATGAGGGATAAAGTCATGTAAGACCATATTCATAGCACTCATCATATGAGCCACAGAATTAGTCGCTCCTTGAGGTAAAGTACACATTCGCACTAAGCCTAAAGGAGTTTTCATTGTGGTTATGTCACGAGTGTCAATTGCTAACTGGAATTGGTCATATCCAGAATATAAATCACCCATTGAATAGATAGAATGTCCTGAAAATGATTCAGCAAACTCATCTACAATGGGTCCTGTTCCTACATTCCTTATGGTGACTTTATTGACGGGTTGGAGATCTTGAATAAAACGTAGTTTCCCATTCTTTTTAGGCACAGTGAACCATCTGTTTGAGTAAGGTGCAAAAGATGGCTCTAAAATTCTCATGTTTATCTTCTCCTTAAGTAGTTTCATTAGCTCAGGTAAGTGAGCCTTTGGAACAGGTATAGGACGAAGATTCCATGGAATATGTGGAATAGTAAAGATTATCATGGGTGCAACTAGCTTAGGATCTACACAACCAATCTCATGAGGATACATAGTAAAGGCTTTTCCATGGCTACGTATAACTCTCTCAAATTTATCTCTCTCTGCTGGCAAAAGAAAGTCATCATCTCTACCAATTCTCACATGTTTGATTGTCTCATCCGTGAATTTATGTCCTATGTTTTTCTTATCCCGAAGAATTGGATCATTTTTCACATCAATAATTTTTTCATTACTTCCTTGAGGTAATGGTTGAGCTATGGGTTTGATTTTTTTGTCTACAGTTTTGTACTTTGTTTCAACTAAGGCATCATGTGTTTGGTTAAATTTTGAGCACTTGTCAACATTGAGAGCATACTCTTGGATTAGAGCATACTCATCAAGGGAAGAAAGAAGAATAATATGGGAATTAGAATTTTGTTGAAGACATAACTCTAACTCCTCAAGAGTAGAGAAACAATGAGATGTTTCAATCACATGCTCAATGTTCTCATCATGTTCCATGATTTTGTTATTTTTATAATTTTTTTGGGTTTTTTGGATAAAAGACTTGGACAATTGACTCTTATGAAGAAAATCTAATCTAGAATGTGGAAAACAAAGTGACAAACTATTGAACAGGTTGGTTGGCTGCGAGATGTCAAACCAATATCCACTGTTGTCCCGCTCAACAATGGATTCTATCCGAAATTTTGATCATATGTAGCTCCAAACATGAATCGAGGTGCACAATCACTACAAGCATGCTCATGACCCTGAGTAACAATAGGTTTCTTTCTAATTGACAATCGATTCCTAGGATGATTCACTCCTACCGTCATGACTTGAAGTGATTGCATTCCATCCTTAGACTTAAATCTAGCATAGGTAGACCCATCATCCATGGCTTTAGTTTCCATACGACTCTCACAAATAAAGGGTTGACCTAAGAGAACTTCATAGGAGCAATTATCTTGAATAAAAAAGTGAAACTCTTCTGTGATTCCTCCTATGGATATGGGCACACTAGCACAAGCTCCATACAGGGTACCTACACCATTATCTGCAGTTCTCATACGCCATCCACAATCTTTATCTATGGGCCATCAAAACTTATCATAGACTTCTCTTGAAATCACATTGATTTCGGAGCTGGAATCTACTAATGCATTTACAGTGATAGTGTTCTTATCATTTCCTATTTTAACATGCATCTCTGATGTACCTCTAGACCAAAATGTTCTTTTAAAGTGACTTTCAGGATTGTTTTCATGATTTTCATGGTCAGGTTGAATAGGTCCTAAGAAATTTTTATTAACATTTACTTCATCATCATCAAAGTCCTCTTCATCAGATTCATCAAAGTTTAAGGCCTCATTCATAGCTTGATCTTGATCTAGAGAATCTTGCATCTCAGTATCTAGATTAAGCGGAAACCTCTTCCTTTTAATTAGGCCGATAAAGTTATCTTTAAAAACAGGCTTTGCAATAGAGAAAACTTGTTCTAAAGACATAGTTACTTGACTCTTAAGCAAAATGTCATCTAAAATCTCCATAGGATCTATTTTTCTCTCAATTTCTGAAATCAAGATGGCTTTAGGTTTTCTCTTTGGTTTCTTTTGTTTTTGCTCAGGGTCTTGTTTTTGTTCATGTTCTCGTGTTTGGTCTTCAGTTTGTTTTGATTGTTCTTGTTTATCTAAAGGCTTTGGTTCTGTTTTTCTTTGCTTTGTCTTCTTCCCTTTTTGTTTCTCCTCTTGTTTTTGTTCATTGGGTTGTGGTTCTTGTTGTTTATCTTTGGATTGTGATGTTTCTCCATGCTCTATGATTGTTTCTATTCCCTCTAAGGTTTGTTTTCGTGTCACTCTTCTTTCACTAGGCTCAGCTTCATCTCTTTTTCGTTTTTCTTCTACATTGGATATGTGAGAAATAAGAGATTGATCTTCTATTGGTGATTCCCAAGCCGTTATTCTCCTAATCTCATCTCGTGCTCTTACTAAAGCCTCTATGGAAAAGTCAACTTCCTTTGCAGGTTTACTTGATTCTACTTGTTGTTCATCAAGAGCTTCTAGTTTCACTCCTCTAGTTCCTACATCCGTTATAGTTATATTTTCATAGTGTTTTTTCATTCCTCCCTTACCATAATTTCCTGGCAAAGGTAGCCTAGATTGATAGTCACAGATTTTCTTGTCTATGTCTATTACTAGTCGTTGCTCCTTAGCAGCCTTCAATAGTTCACAATCTCTCAAAAAGTGCTCTAACGAATCACACCAAGGACACCTACGAGGGCCACGCACAAAACCATTTTGATTTTGAGGATTTTGATTAACTTGTGGTGGGAAATTTTGAAACTGAGGATTTTGTTGATAAGGTATTGCTTGAACAGGATAATTAGGATTTTGAAAAGGCAATTGATGTATTTGAGGAGCTTGGGGAGCAACATGTGGTACTTGACGTGCAAGAGGAGCTTCCATATTATACGGTTGATGATTTTGAAAATTTTGATTTTGAGGATTTTGAAAAGCTATTTGAGAAGCTTGAAGATACATGTTTTGATACATTTGAGGATTTTGCACATGAGGATGAGGATTTTGCATTGAAGGATTATGCATTGGAGGAACTTGATATGCTTGAGTAGGAGCTACTTGTGGATTTTGATTGGTAGCTATAACATGTTGATTAGGCTCTTGAAAAGTCATTGGGTTCATTTGATTTTGGAAAGTTTTGGTGTAACTAGATTGTAAAGCATCTATAGTCTTGGCCAAATTGGATTGTGTAGCAATAAGACTTTCCATTTGCTTAGTGAGAATATCCACTTGAGATTGTTCAACTACACTTTTATTTGGCTCTACTTTAAAACCTTGAGTAGGCTCCATCATTTGAGGAATAGGAGTAGAGTCAAAAAGCATAGCATGGGATTGTTCTCTAACTTGCTCCTTAGTTTGTGGAAGGCTAGCTTGAGGAAGACTAGTTTGCTCATAAAGCATGGATTGTCTTTGATGTCTATGGGCTACAGCCTCTACTACTTTACGCACTTTTTGCCAATTGTCAGTAAGACCATAGCGCTTATCTGGTTCTTCTAATCGCCGTTCAACTTCCCTGCGAGTTTCAGGATGAAGAAGCTTAAGAAAATTGATCACAAGATCAGGTTCCAAAGTTATCTTATCCTCATCAGGAAGTTGTTCATAGCGTCTAATATACTCATTTTCTAAGTGAGTAATAGAGCTACTAGGCTTTGGAGAATTGACCCATCGTAAGAATCCATCTCGATTATGTTGGCTATAATCTTCAAGATAGAATTCTTTGAGCATCTCCTTTCTAAAATCACTCCAAGGAAGACTATCATATTGAGTGACATGGTTTATGATAGAGCTATCAACAATTCGTTCAAAGAATGATATCAAAAGATCTTCAGGAAGACCAAAAATCATAGCTTGCTCTTCAAACAAATCTAAGTAGCTTGTGATGTTGATGCCATTGAATTTTCCCTTCTCTCTCAACATAGAAGAGACTATTCTTTGGCCTTGTTTCTCAACAATAAGGGATTTGAATCCTTCCTCCATCTTATGTGAATAAGCAAGTGATGCACGATGCTCTAGATCTCTCACAAATGTGTTTACTTCACGACGAAGATGTGCACGATACTGTGAGAAATCCAGTGCAACACTCAAGACTGATGATGATGAAATGATGAGGATGAAAAATATGAAACAAAGGATATGGATCACAACCTCCCAACAAGATCAGAAGCAAATGCCACGAAGCGTTTCACGTCGGGTTCAAATGTGGAGGTGATCGCAATCCAGGTGGATCGGGTCCGGTCGTGGCACACACAGGGTGTATGAAGCTAATGAATGTTGGAAGGTTTAAGGACATGAAAGTGAAATTAATGTTGAGTATGGAGAAGAGAGAGATGTTGAAATGATTATGGGAATAGGAATGTAGGAGTGCAAGTTAGATTTATGAACATGAATGATAAGAATGAAAGAGAACCATACATACGAATGAAATTTGGAAGGAAGAATGGTCCATTGAAGGAGCTTCTTAAACACTTCCTAATTCCAATCCATATGCATAGTCTTCTTTGGATGATATGTATGCATGACGAGAATAGATGGAACCCTTACACATAAACCAGTTTCGAAAGGAAGAATGGTCCAATATTGGAGCTTCTTATACACTTTCAGAAACTAATCAATATGTATGGGTATGTATGGATTATATGCATGCAAGTGAATTATGATGATGGATTTTACTCACAAGCTCAAAGAAACATCCTCACTGGTTCAACGCAATACTGCGGAGCCTTCTCACACATAGAAGAAATAGAAGACATGTAAAAATACTTAAGAGACTGAGAGAGGTGACAAGAGACAAGTGACAAGTGACATGAATTAAAAGAATTTGAATTAAGTTACATGTAAAAGATCGTCGTGTACGTCATGCTAAGCAGTCTACTGATCAAAGGTGGTTCCGACCCTCAAACCATGACAGTTCAACCGAATGTCACACGTAAGAAGGTGAGTTCCACTCCAGTGACCCTATGTCTATCTAGGCTCGTAACGTCTAACTAAAGAAGTCTAAGACTCATTTAAATCAGCTCTAACTCACTCACACGCTCCACCGAGGGTGAGTCAAGATAGAGATGCTGGTTTCAAGAGCCTATCCTAAATTGGAGTTCTAACTTAAATTTGAAACTAGGTTCTATACTCATACTAGCTCACCTGGGATCCTCACTCGCTCAACCGAGGGTGATCGTCTCAAGGAAACCGTAAGCTAGCATGAGCCCTATGGATGCCTAACAATGATGCTCTAGGAGTTTGGAGGGGGGTTTATATAGTTTTTTGAATGAATTTGGGCCCTTGGATCTAGAGAAATCAACTCTCAACTCTAGGATCACTACTTTTGATTACAACCATTTGATTAATCAAATCAATGGCTTGGAATTGTTCTTTCTATCAAATCTAGTGTAAAGGAGTGAAATTTAGGCGCCCTCATTCTCCACCATTGGATCTGGGGATGATCTGGATCGTCGGATCAGTGCTGACATCAATTCGGATAAGATAAGCCACTATTTTTGGAGAAATGCTGCATTATTGATCTTTGATTGTAAAAAAGGTCTTCTTTTATGGAAAAAATTCGTGGATCCTCCTTCCTTTATGCTTTAGTGCATCTCCACCCTTGAATATGAGCTCATCTTGACCGTACAACATGGTTCAATCATATTTTGACATGTGGCAGACATTCAAGCCTTCAATTTTCTTATTCTAGAAAACTACGGTGACCTTGAAAACTGGACTTTGTGCTCTTTGACCCTCCAAAAAGTCTTTGATGAAGATGAAACATTGTAGGACTATGTTTCCAAAGATCTCCTTCAGGAATATGCAGAAAAAACTCCCATCTGAATCTAACTTGTACAAGTTTGACTACATTTGGAAGCTTGCAAGGTGGCATTAAGGTGTCTAGGAAGCTCGGATAGCCTTGAAACTTTATACAAATATGTAGCCACATATGGTCTTTATACATGCCAAACCATATGGCTAACATAAATTTCTATACAAGAATTTGTAGGGTCAAACTAGAAAAAATACATTTTTACAAAATGAACATAGCATATCAATGTGCTACTAAATCCATTTTCTGCTGAAATTTGGGCTATAGACTGCCTTTGACAATCTTTACAAGTATATGGATTTTCATCTAATTTGGTGACAATGAAATTTTTGCCCTAATTTCCCAACTTTGACCAGCTTTGACCAACTTTGACCGCTACCATGGACTTTCTTGATTTCTTTGAAACTTTGTATGTGACCTTCCTTTGACATCCTTGATGCATCCTGGACTTCTCGGGGAATTCTGGCTACCTTCACCAAATATGTTTTTTTTTGTAGGCCTTCACAAGTGAGAGAGGAGAGAAAATCTCGACGACAACGGATGCCAGATGTAACGGAGTTTTTTTCGAAACGTGCGCGAAAAGTTGGTACGTGCATCTTGTAAAATCTATATAAAGTAATGTAAAGAGAATGGTCAGGAGGAGACGTTTTTTCTGGAATTGCCAGACTGGTTGCCTGAATATGTGTGGGAGCATTGTTTAATACTGTTATGAAGTCTTGAGTACTGTTGGTGTTGAGTACGTTCTGCATCGTCTTCTCATATTGTAGTTCACCGTAACGAGTGTTTGAGTAACAGATTGTGTGTCTGATTACTGTCGTCGTGTTGCGTTGATTGTATGTTCTTCAGTTGTTTAAATACTCTAAGTCGTTTTGAGGAGTTAGATTACTGTGTGAGTTGAATAGGCAACTTGAAGCGTTGCTGTAGTGTGTTCTGTTTGTTCTACCTGATTCATTGTATTCGGTGTTATTATCTGTTGACACTGAATACAAGGAAGAACTAGTACCTTCGGTAAACGTGAACCTTTTATCTGAAGATCACTGTAAGTTGTTGTGACGAATGAATCTGTCGGCTATAGTGTTCTCTCGGGTTGATTACTACATACTGTTAAGTCTGTAGATCAGACTACTGCTCTGTTCCAATAGCAGATCAGTTTGAAGAAGTTTGGTACTCAGGTACATAGAAATCGAGTATTGTCCAGTTGATGCTAGTAACTGAGCTAAAGACACGTATTAGTGCTTTTATTGTTGTGACGAAGATTTGGGAAATAAGTACAGGGCCTCTGTCTAACAGACCCCTACCACTCCCAAGAACCCACGTTGGTCTGGTAACGACTTTCGGCTAGTCAGTAACGATACTTAAAGTTTAACACTACTCAGTCTCTTGGTGCATCCATCCATCTTTCCCAACAGTGGTATCAGAGCAAACTAAGGTAAAATGGGAGATGGTTTTCCTTCATTCATTGATAAATTGGATAGGAACAACTATCAAGCATGGTCTCTAAGGATGAAGACCTACTTACAAGGAAGGAGTCTCTATGGATACATCTCAGGAGATGAGGAATTGCCCTCATTCGAAACAAGAGGATTACCAACCAAGGAAGAACATGAAAGGCTCAACACATGGTGTGCTAAGGATGCATTGGCAAGGTCTTATTTACTCAACTCTACATCTGATTTTTCTTTTGCCACATATTAGAAATTGTAAGACATCCCAAGAGACTTGGGAAACATTGTCATCATATTTTTCCTCCAACACAAGGGCTAGGAAAAATCAGTTGTGGATTGAATTCACAACATTAAGGAAGCAACCTAAGCAAGCTGTTTCAGAATTTGTGACCAAGATTAAAGATGTAGCAGATCAGTTAGCAAGCATAGGAGAAGAGATTGAAGAAGAACAGATTGTAAGGCAAGTGATCAATGGGATCAAGGCTGATGAAAAATGGGAAAGTTTCACCACAGCTATGGATCTTTACATGGATATGCACACTCCAGATCTTACAACTCTCATGGGACAATTGTTTAC